>JAODAL010011628.1:0-99040 GCA_025379985.1 Phyllomedusa bahiana | reverse complement strand
TAGAAAAAAAAAAGGGGCCAGACCCAGCACTCGAACTGGGGATCAGAAGAAGGTCGGGATAGGTTTAGTTTTTCTTTAATGGGCCCCGAGGGGGGCTTTGTTTTATCAATCTGGAGGGAACCCCTTTTTTCAAAGACCCCGTTTTAAAAATGTTAAAATCCAAAATTTTGCAGCGCCAAAAAGGGGGGCCACTTATCAACGTTTCTTTTAACATTCATTTTTAAGTTTAGTGTTCCTTTAATTTAATGACAATCAGCAAAATACATTGGGGCAGATTTACTATGGCAATGTGCCCAAAATTATGTGAAATTTGAAACCAAATACTGGTACTTCTGTATTTGCCAACATGATTTTAGACAGTTTTTTGACATTTCTGTTCTGCATCTGACAAAAGGGGCACTGCTTCACAAAAAAGGAGTGTGGCCTCACAGGAAAGGAGTGTAACATTTTATGACATGTTGCCATAAATTGTCCAAAAATTAACCAACTATTAGAAAATTGAAACTTAGACTAACAGCCCTAAACTGGCCAGATTGATAAAACACTATGATACATTTGGAGCTTTTTTAGCCTGTTTAACTAAGTTTTACCTGGTATTTTTAGACAGTATTAAAAATCTGCTCCAAATGTTTTTTTTTTTTTCATGCTGAATAAAAAAGATTTTTAAAAGGGGTTTTCTGAATTAGAAAAAAAATGGGCTTCAGAAATAGTGCCCCTATTGTCTTTGGGGAGGGCGTTCCCAGGGCGGGGAGGGTGGCACGCCCGGGCGCTGGAGCTCCGCTCACCCGAGGGGGGGGCGCCAGCCGCCTCGTCTGCCCTGCAGTTAGCTCTGGATTATGCATGGCCGTTGTAAAACAGCCGTGCAGAGTCAAAGCCAGCAGCTGCACATACTTAGTGCAGCTGCCGACACAGGGAGGAGGCAGGACGGATCGCTCCCCTCCTGTCTCCTCCCCTGTATGTATAAGCGCTCAGTCAGAGCACCGATACATACACAGTGTCGCAGTGGGCGCACGACTTTCACCACGCCCCCCTGCGACGCTGAGTCTCGGCTCCCGTTCCAGGAGACCCCGGAAGCGGAGTGTAAGCGGTGTGATGAAGTCATGCCGCTTACACTGAATCCCGGCTCCTGGACCTGCCACTGCAGGGATCCTGGAAAGGTAAGTTTTTTTATGTTATTATCCTTAACTAAAGGGGCAACTGGCTACAGGGGGCAAAACTGGCTACAGGGGACAACTGGCTACAGGAGGGAGAACTGGGTACAGGGGGAAAAAATGGCTACAGGGGGGAAAAATGGCTATAGGGGGCAACTGGCTACAGGGGGGAAAACTGGCTACAGGGGCAACTGGCTACAGGGGGGAAAACTCGCTACAGGGGGGAAAACTCGCTACAGGGGGCAAATGGCTACAGGGGAAAAATGGGCTACAGGGGGGAAAACTGGCTACAGGGGGCAACTATCATGGCTACGGGGCAACTTTCATGACAACGGGGCAACTTACTACAAGGGGCAACTGGCTACAGGGGGAAACTGACTACAGGGCAACTATCATGGCTACAGGGCAACTAGCTACAGGGGGAAACTGGCTACAGGGGCAACTGACTACAGGGCAACTATCATGGCTATGGAGCAACTAGCAGGGCTAAAGGGGCAACTGACTACAGGGGCAAATAGCAGTGCTACAGGGGAAACTAGCATGGCTACAGGGGCAACTGGCTACAGGGGCAACAAATCATGGCTACGGGGGCAACTATCATGGCTGCTGGGGCTACTATCTGGTTACAGGGGGTATTACATGGCTATAGGGGCAACCATCTGGCTACAGGGACAACTATCATGGCTGCTGGGGCTACTGTCTGGCTACAGGGGGGTATTACATGGCTACAGGGGCAACTATCTGGGGAAGCACTGTGGTGCATTATTTTACGGGGAGGGTGGAGGCGAAATTTCTTCACTTCGCCCTGAGAGCAATTTAGCATATGAACGGCTCTGTCGTTGGGCCTTGCAGCTCAGTCAGAAAATGGAGCTGAGTTGCAATACGAGACTCAGCCCAAAGACAAGAGAGGTGCTGGTGGTGGGAAAAAGCTGATTTTTTTCTTTTTACATTGTTAGGCAGCCCAAGTCTCAGATGGCCCTAGAAACCCATGTCTCATAGTGGTTAAACTGGCTTTTCTTTTACAAGTTTCATCCTTAAGAAGCTTCATACATTTTTATAACCTTTTGATGATACAACATATGACAGCTGTATAACATCTGTAAACCATTTGGCTGTATCTTACACAATATCAGCTTACAATGATTCGGTGTTTATATGATGTTTAGTGGAGAATACTTGTCACAATATGTCACTTCAGGAAATCACAGAATCCATTTCATTAATAAGCAAGTTATTTTGGAGAAGGAAAAAAAAGAAGTGAGTCATGAATAATGTATCATATGGAAGAACACGCTCCATGGTACTAACACAGAATGAAGAATGAATTGTTTACTAGAAAAGTAATGCCAGCAATCATTGAAGTAAATCAAACTCAATTGCAATACAAATCAGGCTCTTTCACTGTTACTATGTGATGTGAGCGATCATGGCATAGCGTTCAGTATCAAACCTCTCATTCAGGTTCATTCACCACTGACAAGAGTCATATCATACAGTAATCCTCAGTAACCTTTAGGTAATCCTCCTTTACGCTACAGGTTGTGCATCTATGTTTTACCTTTAATTGTATTTTTTCTTAAATGATAACAGCTGTATAAACACTGGATCATGATGAAACTACAGTTTAACCAGTTCCTGACCGGGCCAGTTACCACCTTCCCGACCAGGCTCACTTCTATTTTCTTGGGTTTGAACGGTATCACTCTTTCTTGCGCTTGGTTATTTCTTTAGTTTTTTCACCTTTTTATGTGATACATAAAGCTTTACTTTCATGTAATTTTGAAATTAGATTTTTTTATAATATGAGGGAAATGGTGAAAAGAAATGTAAAAGTGTTTTTAACATATTTTTATTGACGCTAAAACAGGTTTTGTAATTGTGTCATTTTTCTATCACAGACATTAATATATACGTGGTATCAAGTTTTAGAGTTGTTAGGGGTGGGCTAAAAATTGTGGTTTGGGCTGACAGTGTTCTTTAATTATTTTATTTTTGTGTGTTTGTTTATTTGTCTATCTTTTTTATTATTATGCATATTATACAGGTTCAGAAAAAGAACTTTGTTGTTTCTGGTTTTCTCTGGTATATTAGCCCCAGTTATGGGCAAATATAGACCCCCAACACTAACTGCACAGCTGATCTGCATCTGATAAGACTCAGCAGCTCTGCTAGTTACCGAGCCCTGAAGTTACATGGCAGCCAGGTCAGAGAAAAAGGAAGCTCATTGAGCACTGCCTTTTTCTCTTGAGAGCCTGGCTGCTGTTGACAGAAAGCTCTCCACTCCCACAGCTGCACAATTAATACAGAGTGGACTGGAAGTGTGTAAGCTAGCATGTAGGACCCTCCACCTGTCTTGGTATCAACAGGTTTCCACCTTGTTTGTGTTTTTTACTTGTTGATACATAATAAAGAAGACACATTTTAAGGATCCCCAGACCTCCATTTTCTCTTTATTCCCTTAGATGTTCACTGCCCACTGTATATAGTCAACAGACTGCCCTTACTGCCCTGTTGGCAACCCTGATATAAGGTTATACAGCTGTGCTCAAAAGTTTACATACACCGGCAGAATTTTTGCTTTCTTGGCCTTTTTTCAGAGAATAGGAATGATAATACAAAACCTTTTCTCCCACTCATGGTTCGTGGTTGGGTGAAGCCATTTGTTGTCAAACTACTGTGTTTTCTCTTTTTAAATCATAATGACAACCAAAAACATCCAAATGACCCTGATCAAAAGTTCACATACCCCATTTCTTAATATCATGTATTGCCCCCTCTAACATCAATGACAGCTTGAAGTCTTTTGTGGTAGTTGTGGATGAGGCTCTTTATTTTCTCAGATGGTAAAGCTGCTCATTCTTCTTGGCAAAAAGCCTCCAGTTCCTGTAAATTCCTGGGCTATCTTGCATGAACTGCGCTTTGCTTGAGATCTCACCAGAGTGGCTCAATGATATTGGGGTCAGGAGACTGAGAGCCACCCCAGAACCTTCACTTTGTTCTGCTGTAGCCAATGACAAGTTGACTTGGCCTTGTACTTTGGATCATTGTCATGTTGGAACGTCCAAGTACGTCCCATGCGCAGCTTCTGGGCTGATAAGTGCAAATTTGCCTCCAGTATTTGCTGATAACGTGCTGCATTCATCTTTTCTTCAACTTTGACCAAGCTTCCTGTACCTATGTAGTTCACACATCCCCAAAATATCAGCAATCCACCTCCGTGCTTTACAGTAGGAATGGTGTTCCTTTCATCATAGGCACCTCTCCAGATATAACATTTATGGTTGTGGCCAAAAAGTTAGATTTTGGTCTCATCACTACATCCTGAAGCAGCCGCACCGCTAGTTTTCAGAGAGTCCTGGATTTCAGCTGATGTTATTTGTGGGTTTTCTTTGCATCCTGAACAATTTTCCTGGCAGTTGTGGCCGAAATTCTTGCAGAGTTTTTACAGAGCCCCTGATTTTTCATTTGTTAATCACAGTTTGAACACTGCTGACTGACATTATCAATTTCTTGGATATTCTTTTTGTATCCCTTTCCTGTTTTATACAGTTCAGCTACCTTTTCCTGTAGATCTGTTGACAATTCTTTTGCTTTCCCCATAACTCACAATCCAGAACAGTCAGTGGCTGGATGAAAGATGCAAGAGTCTGTCTGGATCCCAGAAACTCACTCAGCTTTTATGCACACACACTGATTACAAGCAAACAGGTCACAGGTGAGGATGTTACCCTTAGTAGCCATTCAAACACATTTGTGTCAACTTCTGTGCATGTTATCAGGCCAAAATCACCAGGGTATGTGAACTTTTGATAAGGGTCCTTTGGATGATTTTGGTTGTCATTATGATTTAAAAAGAGAAAACACAGTAGTTTGACAATAAATGGCTGCACCCAACCACGAACCATGACTGGAAAAAAAGTTTTCGTGTTATCATTCATATTTTCTGAAAAAGGCCAAGAAAGCAAAAATTCTGCTGGGGTATGTAAACTTTTGAGCACAACTGTATGACAGATGGAGAGTAGCTGAGATCTGTGATACAAAGGGTTATATGATAGAGGGAGATAAGCTGAACTCGGTGATATATAGGATTATATGATAGGAGAGAAGCTGAGTCCTGGGGTATATAGGGTTATATGATAGAGGAGAGAAGCTGATCTCTATGATATATAGGATTATATGATAGAGGAGAGAAGCTGAGCTATGTAATATCTAGGGTTATATGATAGAGGAGAGAAGCTAAGCTCTGTGATATATAGGGTTATATGATAGAGAAGAGAAGCGGAGCTCTGTGATATATTGGGTTATATGAAAGAGGAGAGGAGCTGAGCTCTGTGATATATATAGGGTTATATGATAGAGGGAGAGAAGCAAGCTCTGTGATATATAGGGTTGTATGATAGAGGAGAGAAACTGAGCTCTGTGATATATGGAGTTATATGATAGAGGAGAGAAGCTGAGCTCTTATAGGGTTTTATGATAGAGGAGAGGAGCTGAGCTCTGTGTTATATAGGTTCTTATGATTTGCAGCAGGATTTCTAAGTGAAAAGCAGAGAAAATCCTTATATGACTCTTAAGTCTATGTCCACATGGCAGAGGAGAAAATACCCATCGGATTTTAATCAGTATAACCAGTATTTTACACTCAGTTCTCCTTTTTGTACCGTTTTTTGTCCTGTTTTTGTGCCGCAGTTTTCAGATTTCGGCTGTCCCATTCAATTGAACTTTACTAGAATCTGCTGTTTTCAAGTGAAATATGGTGGATTATAGAACATGTTCTAAGTTTTTTTTACCCGGTTTTCAGATCTTATATCCGACCTCAGAAAATCTGAGCATTTCTATTGCGGTCCATGGGGATGATTTACAGTCGGAATTTTGCAGATTATAAATACCGAATCCGCTTAAAAATCTGACAGTGAGTCACTGCCGTGTAGACGTAGCCTTAAGAGACATTTGGGGCGACATCTATGGATTTGCATGTGCCATTTTTGTAACTTGGCGCTGATACACCATTTCTAAATAGATATAGGGGAGTGTATAATACGACAGTATGAATGACTGTGTTATGCACCAAACATTTTTGCCACATAGCACTCAAAATTGTTGCATGGAGTGTTATGTGCCAAACTTTGTATGGCAGTTTTGCACCTAACTTTGGCACATTAAAAAGTGTCATTGCTCCAAGTTTGGCCGTACGCCTGTTCATAGATCTATAGAACCAGCAATATACAGCACAAAAATGGCGAAGGCAAATTAATAGATATTGCCCTTAGAGTCCTATGTACCCCACCTACATTAAGTGATTGATAGATTTCCCTGTATTAGTGAGTGCACAGCTCACTTTAATAATTGTCTTTGCTTTTTGCTCAGAAATCCTCTATAAAATAATATAAACTCAATCTTCTCCCAGGTAGGATAGCATAAGCCACCTGACAGGGTCACTTTTTAAGTCTTGGCAGCATTAGATGGTAACTGTTGCTTTTTGTGAATGTCAAAATTGTTGCAAAATAGATACATGAGCCAACAGAAATTGAAAATGTCACATGACTGTTGTACAGATATAATAGGTTTTGTCCTTTGACTTCTATATGAAGGAGCTGAATGACTCAAAGTGCATGAAAGTCACAAAAGGTCGTTCCAGTCATATCACACGACTCGTGTGACAAGTCATCATCTGGCATTGGCCCAACAGTCTGACATTCTTACATGTTATGAAAACCGGTCAGCTTTTGATGTCCACAATTGCAATTTTAAGGCCATTACACTAATAGGATTAAATAAAAGATATATTGCTCTTCCTCTATCAAACTAGTATTTTCTGTTTTCTATATTGTTTAATGCTGCGCAGGCAAGACTTATTGCTAGATTCATATGAACGCATCACATCTCCATGCAAGAGCAATATATTTTGAGCCAACAAGAACAAGTCTTTTCCAATGCCCTTGGTTCTGTAGTGCACAAAGCAATAATATGCTTGAGTGAGACTGGCTTTAATTCAGAATCTGTCTACATTTAACATAGAAGAGAATTACATTGGATGTGACATGTTACTCTATTTGAAGGGCACCTGTCAAATTGTACATGCAGTTCTATCTCAATAGACATTCAGCGCAAATTGTATTTTATTCATTTAAATCCCCTTCTATGCTTTGAGGTCTGGTGAGTGGTCCTGCTTAGTGACCGATAGCTATCTATACATACACAGGCAGACAGGGAAGACTGTCACTGAATAGAACCACCAACTGGACTCCAAAGCATGAAAAGAGCAGATATTTACCTGAATAATATACAAGTTATATTGAATAATTTCCACCAAAACTGTATATTAATCTGCTCAACTCATTCTGCTCTATAACATGCTGCCTGCAAATCAGATACCATGTGTGTGTAATATGAAAGTTTAACCAGACAAGACTTATTGCCAGATGCATTTGAGCCTATTACATCTCTATGCAAGATGCCTTTCTATTTTGAGCCAACTAGATCAGATCCTTTTTTATGAGGTCAAAAAAGTATTTTCTAATGTAATTGGTTTTGTAGTGCACAAAGCAATAATATGCTTGTGTGCAGCTGGCCTAATTCAGAGTTTGTCTACATCATATATATGATGTGACATGTTACTTTGTTTAAAGAGGTCCTGTCAGGTTGGACATGCGGTCCTATTTCTAGAAATTTAGCACAAATTGTATTTCATTAATTTAAATTCCTTTCTATGTTTTGGAATCTGATGGGCAGTCCTGCTTAGTGACCGATAGCTATGTATGTAGGCACAGGCACTGTCACTGAGAAGAACCACCCACTGGACTGTTAAGTATGAAAAGACAGAATTGAATAGTTTTCCTCAAAGATATATATTTATCTGATCAGCTTTTTCTGCTCTATAACATGCTCCCTGCTTATTAGACACATGAAAAATTCCCCAGACAAGACTTATTGCCAGATTCATAGGAGCACACTACATATTAATGCAAAAGCCATATATTTAGAGCCAACAAGAACAGATCCTGTCTTGTGAGGTCAGAGAAGTCTTTTCCAATTTCCTTGGTTCTGTAGCAATAATATACTTGAGTGTGACTGGCTTAATTCAGAGTCTGACAAAATATTTTGTGGGAATTACACTGGATGTGATATTTCTTTATTTTAAATGAGTTGTCAGGCTGAACATATGTTCTATCTGTGGACATTAGGCACAAATTGTTTTCTATTATTTAAATCCCTGATCTATCTATTCCTTAGAGTCCAGTGAGTCCAGTGGGCGGTCCTGCTTGGCAACTGATATCTATCTTATCAGTATACATATATATATTGCAACATGTATGAATGGGGCTGCACCAGTTTTCTGGTATACTTCTTTGAGCCAAAAGGAATATATGAACTGGTGCACTCGAAACTTTGGGGCGATAAGTCCCTTTGTAATGCGACAAAGACACTTTTTAGTGCGCCAAAGATTTGAGGCATTCTGGGGGCCTCGCACGACACTCATAGAAGTAGACACATTTATTGTTCTTTGACCCCAAACCTAGGCATATAACAGTTAGAACACCCAGACCAGGTCAAAGGTGGTCTGCCTGAGCCAGACTTGTTGCATTGGTACTACAATACGCCTGTATGTACCCTGTTTCCCCGATAATAAGACCTAGTGCATTTTTAGTTATGAAATTCAGAGTTTGGCTGCTTATGCTGATGTTTGAAATCACTACAGTATATTAATACAGGTTGATGTTTTGTTCAAAAATAAATGTGAATTATTGTTCATAGAAAAAAAATCCCCTAAAATAAGTCTTAGCTCATCTTTAGGAGCAAAAATTAATGTAAGGCAATGTCTTATTTTTGGGGAAACAGGGTATAACCTGCAGAAGAACAGCCAGACCAGGGTAAAGGTGGTGCCTGAGCCAGACTTGTGGTATTGGCTCTACACTGCCCTGTATGTATGACCTGCAGAAGAACAGCCAGACCAGGGTAAAGGTGGGGCCTGAGCCAGACTTGTGGTATTGGCTCTACACTGCCCTGTATGTATGACCTGCAGAAGAACAGCCAGACCAGGGTAAAGGTGGTGCCTGAGCCAGACTTGTGGTATTGGCTCTACACTGCCCTGTATGTATGACCTGCAGAAGAACAGCCAGACCAGGGTAAAGGTAGTGCCTGAGCCAGGCTTGTGGTATTGGCTACACTGCCCTGTATGTATGACCTGCAGAAGAACAGCCAGACCAGGTAAAGGTGGTGCCTGAGCCAGACTTGTGGTATTGGCTGTACACTGCCCTGTATGTATGACCTGCAGAGAAAAAGCCAGACCAGGGGAAAGGTGGTGCCTGAGCCAGACTTGTGGTATTGGCTCTACACTGCCCTGTATGTATGACCTGCAGAAGAACAGCTTCATACATTCTGGCACATTCTACACTGCCTTAAAACAATTCAGAACTGTCCTGTCAACACCAGGATTCATATATTTCGTCCATAGTCACACTGGAAAGGTTGTCAATCACTAAATAGGACTACCCACTGGACTCCTAAACATAACTGAAGCATGGATTTAAGTGAATAAAATACATGTTATTATAATCATTTCTCCAAAAACTTTACACTAATCTGCTCGATTTGTCTGCATATCAGACACTATACTGAATGTGAATTGTTTAATAATAATGCTGTCCCTATATTTGTGTTTCCCCAGAGTACCCAGAACAGACCCCTAGGAGACTACTCTGACCATTTGCTGTAAGTTGTGTTCTTACCTATCAAACAATAACAATGAAATAAACTAAAGAATAATAACAACTAAATGACACTTATAATAAAAATAAATATGGTTGATCAATAGCTACATATAAGGGAAGAGAAGGATCATAAAGGGAAAGGAATGAAATGGAAAAGGGGAAAAAAAGAGGAGGGGTGAAGGCAATGCGAGTAGTCATATCTGAGGAGGTTAAAGTAATGTTAAATTAGTGTAAAACATGAGTGGTAGAATCCATGATTTAGAAATTGTGATAACTGAGGTTTAACTCTCCTTTTCAACTTATATCTGCAAAAAAAAACACTTAAAGAGCATCATCTTCCAGCTTCAGTGCAGGTAACACAAAGCATTCCTAGTCCAAGACGTGACCAACATAATAATCTGACATTCCCTATAACTCTAGCCCTAGATATAACCTTCAACCATTTCTGCACAACAATCAATTTGTATGGATCTATTCCAAAGCCTTGCTAGAATTTGTAGCATGCTACAGTTTAATTGTTGTAAGGCATGCAAGTCATTTTACTGACTGACATGACAGTGCCCTACCCCCACTGACTTTTAAGCCCATCAGTTTTTAGCTCAGTGACATATTACCATTGATTGGATCGTTGCATGTCAGCTTAAGCAGTTATTAGCACAGCAGCAATGTGAGGAGTTATACAAGTGCCTCATGTCAGAGACTATCAACAGCATACATTCAGTCAGAAAATCAGGGAAAACAGAAAATAAAGAAATTCAACTGTTACATTGTGGCACCAGTCACTCCCAAGCTTTCTCCATCACATCCAGCTATTCTATTAGAAACTTGTTGAAGATTGTAGCTCTATAGCAACTGAAAAGGTAAAGGTCCTCCCAGTCTGGTATGGTACATGTTTCACCCTAAACAATATTGCCTGTATTGCTAGGATGTTCATTATTACCCTCTATTATTCTTATCTCAACTTTTTTGATGCTTTCAATGGCCTTTATTTTGAGATAAGAGCAGATGACTAGAAAGGCCATGATATTACTGTAAAGCTAAACTCTGCTACATTTGTACACTCTACATCACAGGGCAAATATACACCTTTCTGGTTAATACAATGTGCTCCTCTAATAATGAATGCACATATCTGTACACTGTACATCCCCATGCAAGCATTCTGCATAATCATTCTCAAGTCTTATATATGTGTCGAGCTCACTCCCATAGGAAACAATCAGTATACTCTACCCAGTACAGTTCATGTGATCCATATAGAGTGTGGTTTAAGAATATACCTTGTACATGCGCAAACACCCATTGCACTGAATAGAAGAGCTTCAATTTAACTGTTTATAAGCTTGTGAATAGATTCAGCCGGTGTTTTAGAAAACCACAGGTATCCCGGTGTATCATGGCATCCTAAAAATAAAGCCGAATGACAAACTCAGCTGTGCAACATCTCCGTATACAGCGATACTCTTTTCACATCCATACAAATAAAGCACACTATAGCTTCAGAACATTCACAATTACATACAGTCATCCACAGAAGCAAGATCAAGATAGTTAACCCACGGCCCCCAAATATAACCAACCCATGATACCTATGTATATAACATCAATATCTCTGCATATAACCATGCTCTTTAACCATCTATAAAAAATGCATACTATAATCTCAGAACATTCCCCATATATGTACAATTATTCCATACAATATCTCTATAGAGCCAAGATCCAGTTAGTTTACCCACCGTCCCCTAGATGAAACCATCCCTTGGTATCTATGCATAAAACACCAACATCTCTACATATAATCAAACGCTTTTTTCATCAATAAAAAATGCACACTTTACTCCCAGAACATTCACCATCTACATACAAGTATGCACTACAATGCTCCCTACAGAATCAAAATCCAGAGACGTAACCCACAGCCCCCAGATGTAACCACCCCAAGATACTGAAAACACCAACATCTATTGATATAACTATACTCTTTCCATATTCATAGAAATAATCCAACTATAATCTCAGAGCTACTAATATTTACATAAAATCATATACTACAACATCACCAAAACCCAGATAGTTAACCAGTAGCCCCCCAGATCTAACTGTCCCATTGTAGGTATACATGAAACACTAACATCTCTGTATATAGCCTTACAAATAATACAGACTACAAACTCCAAATTTTCATCATCTACATACAATTCATCCGTGACATTTTAACTGCAGAACCAAAATAGTGAACCCACAGCCCTCTTCTATCCAAATGTAACCTCATGGTACCTTCTGTATACATAAAACACCATCATCTCTATATAACCATTCTCTTTCCATATCAATACAAAAATGCACAGTGTCCTCTCAGAACAATCACCATCCACATATAGTCATTCACTACAATATCCCAAAAAAAACAAAATCCAGACAGTTAACTCACAGCCTCTCCTGTGCATGAAACAGCAACATTTTTGTAAATAGCCATTCAAATGATGCAAATATACTCTCAGAACATTTACCAATCACATACAGTCATCCTACACAATATCTCTACGGAACCAAGATGCAGAGGGATATCCAAAACTCCCCCAAATGTAACCACCCCATGGTACTTATATATAAACACCAACATCTCTGTATATAACCCATATGTAAGCACCAACATATCTGTATATAACCAATATGTAAGCACCAACATCTCTGTATATAACCCATATGTAATCACCAACATCTATGTATGTAACCCATATGTTAGAACCAACATCTCTGTATATACCACATATTTAAGCACAAACATATATATATATATATATATATATATATATATATATAACCCATATGTAAGCACCAACATCTCTGTATATAACCCATATGTAAGCACCAACATCTCTGTATATAACCCATATGTAAGCACCAACATCTCTGTATATAACCCACATGTAGGCACCAACATCTGTGTATATAACCCATATGTACGCACAAACATTATGTATATAACCCAAAATGTAAGCACCAACATCTGTGTATATAATCCCTATGTAAGCACCAACATCTATGTATATACACCATATGTAGGCACCAACATCTATATATATAACCCATATGTAAGCACCAACATCTCTGTATATAACCAGTATCAGACTGGGGTGCCTAGGGCCCACAGGTGGAGTTGACTCTAGGGGCCCACCAATTGAGTTTTTAGGGGCCCACCGGTGGAGTTTATTTTAGGGTCCCACCCTACAGCTACTGTAAATGTCTGTATATACCTCCTGTGTTCTGCCTCTTGCTTTTGCCTCTGTGTTCTGCCTCTTTCTATGTGTTTTTGCCTCTTCTGAGAATGTATATGGAGTTAAAAACAACTCCATGTCTACCATGCTCAGGGGCCCACCGGGGGTTTCCCATATTCCCCTGTAGGTCAGTCTAAGCCTGTATATAACCCATATGTAAGCACCAACATCTCTGTATATAACCCATATGTAAGCACCAACATCTCTGTATATAACCCATATGTAAGCACCAACATCTATGTATATAACCCATATGTAAGTGCCAACATCTCTGTATATAACCCATATGTAAGCACCAACATCTCTGTATATAACTCATATGTAAGCACCAACATCTCTGTATATAACCCACATGTAAGCACCAACATCTGTGTGTATAACCCATATGTAGGCACCAACATCTATGTACATAACCCATATGTAAGCACCAACATCTATGTACATAACACATATGTAAGAACCAACATCTATGTACACAACCCATATGTAATCACCAACATCTATGTACATAACCCATATGTAAGCACCAACATCTATGTACAAAACCCCCCATATGTAATGCACAACATATTGTTATATAACGCAATAAGCAAACATCTATGTATATAACCCATATGTAAGGCACCAACATCTCTGTATATAACCCATATGTAGGCACCAACCATCTATGTATATAAACCCATATGTAATGCACCACACATCTATGTATATAACCCATATGTAAGCACCAACATCTATGTATATAACCCATATGTAAGCACCAACATCTCTGTATATAACTCATATGTAAGCACCAACATCTCTGTATATAACCCACATGTAAGCACCAACATCTGTGTGTATAACCCATATGTATGCACCAACATCTATGTAAATAACCCATATGTAAGCACCAACATCTATGTACATAACCCATATGTAAGCACCAACATCTATGTACACAACCCATATGTAAGCACCAACATCTATGTACATAACCCATATGTAAGCACCAACATCTATGTACATAACCCATATGTAAGCACCAACATATATGTATATAACGCACATGTAAGCACCAACATCTATGTATATAACAAAAATCAAATCACCAACAACTCTGTATATAACACATATGTAGGCACCAACATCTATGTATATAAAACATATGTAAGCACCAACATCTATGTATATAACCCATATGTAAGCACCAACATCTATTTTACATAACCCAAATATTTAAGCCCCAAACATCTATGTACACAACCCATATGTAAGCACCAACATCTATGTACATAACCCATATGTAAGCACCAACATCTATTTTACATAACCCATATGTAAGCACCAACATATATGTATATAACGCACATGTAAGCACCAACATCTCTGTATATAACCCATATGTAGGCACCAACATCTATGTACATAACCCATATGTAAGCACCAACATCTATGTACATAACCCATAATGTAAGCACCACCATCTATGTACATAACCCATATGTAAGCACCAACATAAATGATATAACGCACATGTAAGCACCAACATCTATGTATATAACCCATATGTAAGCACCAACATCTGTTTTGTATATCACCCATATGTAAGCACCAACATCTATGTATATGATCATAGAAATATGTCACACTATACGCTCACAACATTCACCATCCACATATAGTCAGGCACTAGAATATCCCTATGAGATCAAGATAGTTAGCCCAGGTCACCCCATATTTAACCATCCCAAGATAACTAAACATAAAACACCAACATATCAGGAATAGCTTAAGATATAAAATTTATTCCTATAACAATAGAAGCTAATTCCATGCCACTGAATTGAGTTGCAGGTTACCCACCCTCCCCCTCACCTCAGTAGCAGTAAAACAAAAGCATACATTAAAGAGTGCATAGTACAGAGCTATGTTGCCTCAGAAGATAAAATAAGGGCACATGTTTTTCCAACAGAACGAAATAGAGAATTCTTAGTATACTGTCATTGATATTGGGGGTTGAGTCACTGTATAACTGCACTTCAGGACTGCACATCACCTAGTCATTGCTTTGTACAAAAGCTTGTATCTCTGTGCACAGGTACAGTTCATATACAGTAAGAGAAGCAAATAGCATCATTGGAAATGAAGACAGGAAAGGAGAGAGAACTTAGTGTTACAGAGCTGAAAGCATAGACTAGACTGCGCGGCTGGGAGATCAGCACCGGAGAAGGTGGACAGCTCCTGGGAGGGATTGCAGTAGTAAGCAAGGTGCAGCGTTGGAGGTACCTACCAATACTTGACTTAAGCTCCACAAGGCAATGTTAGAATAGAAAAAAATACCCATTATTTTCAGTAATATTTGCTTTTTTGTATGTTCTTAAGAGTTTTTGTGGACTGTAAATGAATCTTCCACCAGCCATGGCAGCAGCCCTCAAGCATCTCTTGAAGTCTGGACATGAAGAAGTCACCCAGCTTCTAGGTACTTTCTCTTGATGAGGTTTGGCTTATGTAATTGGTGTTTCACATACAATATCATATAGCTCGTGTGGATTGAGATATCCTGGGTGGTCATTATATACATGGGGATGGGATTCCTCAGGCAGATGACAGGGTATTTGGTAGCATTGTGCGCCTTTTGTCTCCAGAAACGTAGAGGAGGACTAACCCCTTGTTTGATCACTCAGTGGGAACGCAATGTGGGCTTGTAATCATGCGTTTAGATGGATACTTATTGATTGATATAGATATATAGATGTATATATATTATTTTTTTGATTTTCCAGGACGGTATCACCAAATATGTACAATAAAGTGCCTATGAGTGCCATCATCCAGATCATGACAAGACCACAGATTGCAGTAGGTCCTCCGTGTCCAATGCTGAGGCTTCCTGGTGAGACTGCTCAGTAATCCTGCGCTCCTGGTTTGGGGTGCTCTGTTCTTTCCTCTGGATGTTTGGTGAATTGTAGATGCCACTACTATCTTGGGCGTTACTTGGCTGTCTAGTCATCCTGCTATAGAAATTTCCTCTTTCTGCCTTAGGGCTGCAGTGATCTCTCTCATATTCCGCCTGGGCTTTCTCAATTTTGCGTTTTTTCATCTTGCTCTTGTGCATGTGAAAGGTACTAAGTGAAAGGACCACCAGGCAGAAGATGACAGTCGCCAAGACTATCAACACCAGAGTAGAGGAGAAGGTCTGGAACAAAGGCTCCACTTCTGTGGTGCAGCTGGTGGCGTTAGACGCAGAGGTCCTGTTCAGCAGACACGGTGGCATGGAGAGCCTTAGCTGTTTGGAGATACTGGTACTCATTGAGAAGACTGGTAAAGCAAGGGAGGGTACAACGTGCCTCCCTCTTACAAACGGAACCAAAGCTGAATATCTGAGCTGACAAGGTTAATCTTGAAGAAGTCTGTAGACATCAACCTGTAAAGACATCAGAGACGTTTAATCCAAAGGAAGCAAACTTCTATTACGATATAGTTGGTTGCTCAATGCCCATAGAATCCCATAGAGTATAATGGGGCTGTATCTTAGAAGCACCTAAGAAGATTTCAGCCCTGCAGTTGCCAACTTGCACTAAGAACTCCCTGCTCAAACCAGTGTCTTTATGAGCCACTTCTCAGCCCAGAACCACACATGCCCTGCAGGGTAAACTTGTAATGCCAATCAGGTACCAGGCACTTTGGGTATTCTATATGCCAGTGCATTGCCTCAGTCCTTCCACCTTGCAGGGCAGCTCCATGTGACTGGCTGTGTGCCCTCAAGGCGTGCTATGGCAGGCTGGCATTGCAGGGAGCGGCTTGTCCAGGCTTCTGGAGGCACTTACCTGTGGAGGAGTCCTCGCTGCGGCTGCTGGAGTCCCCGGCACTGGCTTGTGGCTGCACTGAGTGAGCGGACGGGCAGCTCGGGAGGCGGCAGCCTATTGCCAGGCGGCGCTGTGCTGACGTCATCCTGCCCTGCTCTGAGAGCTCCCGATGGCCGGCGCCTGCAGCAAGCTGTGCCTCCCCATCAGTGCCCAGCAAGTGGGTGACTCCCCTGCAGGACACCCCTGCCCCCTGGGGCGCCCTGCCAGAGCCTGCTCTATGGAGGTGCATGCAGGCTGGGATCACACTGCTTTACACAACACACATTGCTTCTATGTCCCTGCAGCTTTCCTCTGCAGTACTGAGCTGCATCCAGAGCTCATTAAAATGCCCCCCTCACATAGCACTGGCTCCTGTGCCAGATCCTGGCTGCATGGAGCACGGTGCAGCACTGGGATGTACATCACTGCCTGCTGCTCCAATGATAAGTCATGTTTGTCAGGTGTCATCAAGCAAGACATAAAACGAAATCTGTCCTCATTATAGTGTGTTAAGGGAGACAGTGACAGAGACCTGGCCTCCATGAGACAAATATCAGATGGTTGTCTATGATCACATTGAATCATGACAAGGTTATTCCTTTGTATCACTGTATATTGTATGACTGGTATACTGTATCTGTATGACTGGTATACTGTATATTGTATGACTGGTATACTGTATCTGTATGACTGGTATATTGTATGACTGGTACACTGTATCTGTATGACTGGTATACTGTATATTGTATGACTGGTATACTGTATCTGTATGACTGGTATACTGTATCTGTATGACTGGTTTACTGTATATTGTATGACTGGTACACTACATACTGTATGACTGGTATACTACATACTGTACGACTTGTATACTATATACCAGGCATCCTCAAACTGCGGCCCTCCAGCTGTTAGGAAACTACAACTCCCATCATTCCCACTGTTATAGATTATATAAATTCATGATGGGATTTGTAGTTTCCCAGCAGCTGGAGGGCCGCAGTTTGAGGATGCCTGCTATATACTGTATGATTGGTACACTGTACATTGTATCACTGTTATACTGTATCACTGTTATACTATATACTGTATGACTGGTATACTATATACTGTATAAATGGTACACTATATACTGTATGACTGGTATACTATATACTGTATCACTGTTATACTACATACCGTATGACTAGTATACAGTACTGCATACTGTATGACTGATACACTGTATACTGTATGACTGGCATACTATATACTGTATCACTGTTAAAGTACATACTGTATGACTAGTATACTACATACTGTATGACTGGTACACTATATACTGTATGACTGACATACTATATACCGTATCACTGTTATACTGTATACTGTATTACTGTTATACTGTATACTGTATGACTGGTATACTGTATACTGTTTGACTGGCATATTGTATCACTGTTATACTATATACTGTATGTGACTGGTATGTTATATACTGTATCACCATTATACTATATACTGTATGACTGGCATACTGTATCACTATTATACTATATAACGCATATTCTTATGACTATTATACTGTATATTGTATCACTGTTATACTTTATAATGTATCACTGGTATACTGCATACTGTATCACTGTTATACTATATATATGGTATGACTGGCATACTATATGCTGTACGACTGTTATACTGTATACTTATGACTGGTACACTGAATATTGTATTATTGTTATACTTTATGATGTACCACTGTAATACTATATACTGTATGACTGGTGTACAATATACTTATGACTGGTTTACTATATATTGTATGACTATTATACTGTAAACTGTATCGCTGTTATACTATATACTGTATGACTGGTTTACTACATACTGTATGACTATTATACTGTATACTGTATCACTGTTATACTCCTTGCTGTATGATTGGTATACTATATGACTATTATACTGTATATTGTACATTTGGGTCAGTATAGCCATGTAGAGTAGTGAACCATATCTGTAAGTGAACCAGATATGAAAGTGATTGATAGAGCTGAATCAAGGTATCTGAAATAAAAACCGAACTTGTTTGATTGAGCACCCCAGAGCCCTTAAAAAGCAACTGATGATCTTATTTTACTATTTTTTTTAGTCTCCTCCACAGGTTATGTTTGGGATTTGTGTGAATAGTGGACTACACCTCCCATCATTTGTCTCTGCTGTATATGTATAATTGCTCTGCTGTGTTCTGGTATGTTGAATTGTGAATAGTGGACTACACTCCCATCTTTTTGTCTCTGCTGTATATGTATAATTGCTCTGCTGTGTTCTGGTATGTTGAGTTGTGAATAGTGGACTACACCTCCCATCATTTGTCTCTGCTGTATATGTATAATTGCTCTGCTGTGTTCTGGTATGTTGAATTGTGAATAGTGGACTACACCTCCCATCATTTGTCTCTGCTGTATATGTATAATTGCTCTGCTGTGTTCTGGTATGTTGAATGCATAGATTTCTCCCAATCTCTGTCCTGTATAATTACCCTGTGTTTATTTGAATTGCTAGTGACCTGACATTCTGCCCCTGTAGCATCTCCTCTGCTGGCTTATTTGTAACTCCACCCATTGCTGGCAGCTGGGCCCACTGATTTATATCAATGAACTCCACATAGGATAGTATAAATTAGTTAGCTTGGGTCAGTCTGACCATTTGGGTCAGTATAGCCATGTAGAGTAGTGAACCAGATATGAAAGTGATTGATAGAGCTGAATCAAGGTATCTGAAATAAAACCGAAATTAGACCGGAAGTGGGCCGAAGTGGAGGAACGCCTTTTCTTGTAAGTATCTAGGCTTCTAAAAAAAAAAAAAAAAATATTCACCATGCTCAGTATTGCTGTCTATCTTGCAGCCATCTACCTCCTGGCTTACCATCCAGTTATTGCCCCAGAGAATCTTATCCACATCAGCGCCTCGCTCCTTCCCTCACCCATTTTCATCACACACTCTCCTTTCCCTTTTCAAATACCACAAACCACCTGCTCACATATTGCTGCACAAACGCCGCTCATACTCATCCACTGAACTATCTGCTGTATCTTTTCTTTCTCCTGCTTCTTGCTGCAGGTGACATTTCTCCTAACCCCGGCCCACCCTCCATTACTGCTCATCCCACCTCCTCCTCCCATAGAAACCCTGCTAACCTAATTGATATTCGCTGTACATCTTTTCCAGTCCCTTTGAAATGTGCTCTGTGGAACGCCCGATCCGTCTGCAACAAACTCACTGCTGTTCATGACCTGTTTCTCTCCAACTCCCTCAACCTGCTAGCCCTCACAGAAACATGGCTCCAGCCATCTGACATCGCTTCCCTTGCCGCTCTCACCTATGGCGGCCTACACTTCACCCCACACCCTCAGACCTGAGAAACAGGCATTGTGGGGGGAGTTGGCTACTTCTCTCTCCCACACTGCACTTACCAGGTCCTTCCTCCTGCACCCTCACTCACTTTCCCCTCCTTTGAGGTCCACACCCTCAGACTCTTTCAGCCATTTTCCCTCCGAGTCCCGGCTCACCCCGCCAGTTTCTGGATCATTTTGCTGCCTGGCTCCCTCACTTCCTCTCTACTGAAATACCCACTCTCATCATGGGTGACTTTAACATCCCTATTGATTACCCCATGTCTCCCTCTGCCTCTCAGATCCTTTCACTAACCTCTTCTCTAGGCCTCTCGCAGTTTACTAACTCTCCCACACACTAGGATGGGAACTCTCTGGATCTGGTTTTCTGTAACCGTTCCTCAATCTCTAACTTTAATAATTCTCCTTACACTCTCTCTGATCACAATCTTATTTCCTTCACTATTACTAATTCTCACCAATCTCTGGACACACCTGCCCGTCTCCCGTTCAGAAATATCCGCTCCATGAACGCTCAGGAATTCACAGACACCATACAGTCCTCACTGCCCCCAATCTCCTCCCTCTCCTGCCCTGACCTGGCGTCCAAACAATATAATGAAAAAACCTTTCCACCACCCTGGACACATTGGCCACCGCTCCACACACCGCACCACCAGAGTCAGACACCCACAACCATGGCACACGCCTCAGACTCACCATCTGCAGTCGAAGCTACCTGCAGACTTTCTCCACTACAAATTTATGCTCAGGACTTATCAAACTGCCCTTCACAGCGCCAAACAAAAATATTTCACCTCCCTCATCGCAACCTTACACAACAACCCTAAACGCCTGTTTGACACCATCCACTCCCTTCTTAGGCCTAAAGCTCAGGCCCCAGTCTCTGACCTCTGTGCTGAAGACCTGGCCACTCACTTCAAAGAGAAAATTGACAAAATCCGGCAAAACATCTCATCTCACACCCCAAGCAGCAGCCATCTGGTCCCTCCCCGCACATCCCCCAGCCTACTCTCAGCTCTTGACCCGACGACAGAAGAAGTGTCCAGGCTTCTGCTGTCTGCGCGCCCCACCACCTGCTCTAGTGACCCCATTCCCTCCCACCTTGTCCAGTCTATTTCTCCAGCTATCATCTCTCACATAACTGCAATCTGTAACCTCTCTCTCTCCACTGGGATCTTTCCATCTTCCTTTAAACACGCTGTTATAACTCCCTTACTGAAAAAGCCCACTCTGGACCCATCCTGCGCTGATAACTACCGACCAGTCTCTAACCTGCCCTTCATCTCCAAACTCCTGGAACGCTTGGTCTACTCTCGCTTAATCCGCTATCTCTCCGCTAACTCTTCTTGACCCTCTGCAATCAGGTTTCCGTACCCTACACTCCACGGAAACTGCTCTAACTAAAGTCTCCAAATGTATCCCCCTAACAGCAAAATCGCAGGGTAACTATCATTGTTGCTTCTTCTGGATCTCTCTGCAGCATTTGGACACTGTTGATCACCAAATTCTCCTCAGCATGCTCAGCACCCATTGGCCTCCAGGACACCGCTCTCCCCCTTGGTTCTCATCTTTTACCTTTCTAACCGCTCCTTCAGTGTCTCATTTGCAGGTTCTACCTCCTCTCCTCTCCCTCTTGCTGTCGGGGTTCCTCAGGGATCCGTTCTTGGTCCTCTCCTCTTCTCAATCTATACAGCCCCATTGGACAACCATCAGCAGATTTGGCTTCCAGTACCATCTCTTACGCTGATGACACCAATTATACACTTTCTCCCGAAACATCACTCCTGCTCTGCTACAAAACACCAGGGACTGCCTGTCTGCTGTCTCTGACATCATGTCCTCCCTGTATCTTAAACTAAACCTCACTAAAAACTGAACTAGTCATCCCACCATCTACTAACAGGGCCTTACCTGCCCTTTCTGTCTCAGTGTGTGGCACCACCATAACTCCTAGGCAGCAGGGCCCGCTGTCTTGGTTATTCTAGACTCTGATCTGACCTTCACCCCATATATCCAATCCCTTGCCCGCTACTGTCACCTGCACCTCAAGAACATCTCCAGAATCCGTCCTTTTTCTCACTGTGGAAACAACTCCCTAACTCTCAAATTTTTGCTCTTATTCATTCTCGTCTCGACTACTGTAACTCCTTGCTTTATCGGGCTCCCCCTGTGCAAAACTCTCCCCCTCTCCAGTCTGTCCTGAATGCAGCAGCCAGGCTTGTCTTTCTTTCCCTGCCGCTATACTTATGGCCTCTACCCGGTGTCAGTCACTGCACTGGTTGCCTATCCAGTACAGGATACAACATAAAACTCATCACTCTCACTCATAAAGCTCTCCACAACGTGCTCTTTCCCTACATCTCCTCCGTCATCTCTTTCTACCACCCTACCCCTCTCTCCCTTCTGCTGATGATATCAGGTTACACTCATCAATCATCCAACCTCCCATGCCCGTCTCCAAGACTTCAACCCCGTGCGGCACCAGTTCTCTGGAACATGCTACCGTGGGCGAACAGGTACATTCAGAACCCTCATAGGTTTAAGAGGGCCCTTAGAATACATCTTCTCAGTCAGGCCTACCAGAATCCCTAATGTTAACACCCCCCCTTCCCCACACTCCCTAGCGCACTCATCTCATTTTCGGCACTTAACTGTATAAAAGATGTATTTAGAGGGTGGCAGGTTCATCCCGAATTCTATGTAAAAAAAACCCCATATTTATGTCACATGGCTGGACCATTGTAAATCTAGCACTTCTTGCCCTTCGTCTCTTTCCCGTACACCCTAGTAGATTATAAGCTCTTGCGAGCAGGGCCCTCACACCTTGTGTCTCATCTGTAAGTACTTTTAATGTGTAATGTCTGTACGTTTACCCTCCAAATTGTAAAGTGCTGCGGAAAATGTTGGCGCTATATAAATAAAGATTATTATTATTATTATTATTATATTGTACCACTGTTATACTATATACTGTAGAATTGACATACTATATACTGTACGACTGGTATACTGTATACTTATGACTGGTACACTGTATATTGTATCACTGTTATACGTTATACTGTATATTGTACCACTGTTATACTATATACTGTGTGACTGGCATACTATATACTGTACGAGTGGTATACTGTATTTATGACTGGTACACTGTATATTGTATTACTGTTATACTTTATAAGGTATCACTGTTATACTATATACTGTATGACTGGTATACTATATACTATACTTTATTTTTGCCCTAGGTGAAGAAAGTCTAGCAATGACTGTAACTTCATAAGTAGATACAGGAGTCTGCGAAAAGCTGTATGACTACTCATGTGGGATCTGTAGCGTTTGCAGTATTCATAAGTAGGTACATTTGCCATACCGGAGTCTGGGCAAAGGTGGGTGACTAACCATGTCAAATCTATAACATCAGGGGTTGGAGAGGCGTATGTGCTGGTCGCTGTGTGTTAAGGGAGGATAACAATAAGTCACTTTGTCTTGACCAGAGTTTTTAGAATAAGAGTCAAATCAGTAATGTTTATGGCAAATTGATTATACATACCATAGATATCTAATCTTTGGGAACCCAAATGATACCAAGAATGGGGGAAATCCCAACCCAGAAGAGAGGTGACCATACATTTGTGGTCACGTCCATAGTCAGTTAATGAGAAATATAGAGGAATGCGCACCGAACCGAGTTAAGGGATGTCTTAGCTCTCCTTTCGTGGTGGCATCTCTTTGGCTTCCAGCTACATTTAGACACATTGGAAACCAAAAATAAGAGAATAAGTTAATTTCTCCCTCTCTGACATCAATATTAAACTACACTCCCAAACTTTCCTTATTGAAAACAAGTGGTAAAAAACTTACTGGCTGTAAATTAGGGTTATCTGCTAGAAGATCAGGTTTGACACTCTGCAGACAGTACAATTATTTACTATTTGAGTAGTGTATGTGTATTTCTCTAAAGCAGGGGTGTCAAACTCATTTTTACCAAGGGCTATATTATCATTAGGGGTATCTTCACAGGGTTGTTGAAGCATGGCTGAGATACCTGGCAAGAGCTGTTAGAACTGTGCCACCATCTGTGAGTTGCTTAACAGAGTGGTGTGGAGCTGTATGTCAGAGCTCAGAATCCAAGAACTGACACCTTCAAGAAAAGTGGAGAGCTGATCCTTCAGAGCTAGAACCTTGTCCTGCTTGCTATGTCTACGCTCACATGGCCCCATAAAATGACATTGCAGTCCATATTTTTTCCGGGGGCTTTGAGTTTAACACACATGTTCTAAACTGAGAGAGATGTAAAGGTGGAGGTTTAATCTTATTGATTGACTGCCACTGGCCCCATGGACATGTCACTTATCTCAAAGGGAATACAATACAATTAAATTGTACGAACGGGGAGAGGAGGCGTAATCCATAGTTCTCTATGAGAACTGTGGATTACCGTAATGACTGGGGTGCATTTTTCTCATATTAGAGCGCAGTACGGCGCGAAATATGCGGAGAAATGCGTCCCAAAATAAGCCGTGTGAACATAGCCTTTGTAACGGCAGTGGTAGTGGATCCGCTGGGCCACCGCAAGCAATGGTGGAAGCCCACGCCAGGGAACGGAATCTAAGTAGAACCCGGTTTTCACCAGAGCCCGCCGCAAAGCGGGATGGACTTGCTGCGGCGGGGAACTTCCAGGTCCTTTCCACTGGCGGGACTTGCTTGCGGTGGTAGCCAAGGATAAGCATGGTACAGAATCGCGAGGCTGAGGCGTAGTCAGGGACAGGCAATAGGTCAGGACAGGCGGCAGGGGTTCGTGGTCAGGAAACGGGAGCGAGTCGGTCTGGTACACGGAAAAGGCAAACAAGGAACAAGACGCTTTCTCTAAAGGCTCAGGAGGCACTAAAGATCCGGCAGAGAGCTACCGGAGGAGGAGCCAATATATAGGGTCAGTGGCCGGCAATCAGCCAATTACCGGCGCACTGGCCCTTTAAGAGAGAGGAGACTGGCGCGCAGCGCCTTAGGGAACGGAGCGCGCCCGACGGCCGTTATGAGCGCGCCTGGAGTCAGGAGCGGGGCTGGGTACGTTATTATACGCCGCGGGACGAGCACACCCACGGACCGGGCCACGGACCGTGCCGCCACTCGCCCGCGGCACACGAGGGGGGGCCGGAGAGAGAGCGCGCCCGCAGCCCGGGGAACGGTCTGCGGCGCCGCTCGTTACAGTACCCCCCCCCTTAGGCCTCCCCCTCTTCCCAGCCTGGAGGAACCTCAGAACAAGTTGACGGTCCAGAATGTTGTCCTCCGGCTCCCATGACCTTTCCTCGGGCCCGGACCCCTTCCACTTGATGAGAAAGTATCGCTTCCCCCTGGACACCTTCATATCCAAGATCTCCTTCACGCGGAATACATTAGTAGCATCCGCCACCGGGGAAGGAGGGGCAGCCTTACGAGCAAAACGGCTAACGACCACGGGTTTGAGAAGTGACACACGAAAGGCGTCGGATGCGCATGGAGGGCGGGACCGAGTTTATAGGCCACCGGGTTTAGACGTCTGAGCACCTCAAAGGGACCTACTAGCGGGGACCCTTTTAACCCGGGGACAATAATTTTGGGCAGACAGCCAAAACTTATCGCCAGGAAAAAAAACCCTGAGGAGGGCTCCTTCTTTTATCCGCCTGACTTTCATGCTGCCAAAGCACGGAGCAAAGCCTGGCGGGACAGGCCCAAATAGTCTTCATGTCGCGGACCAGTTTTATCTGCAGCAGGGATTCGGACTGAGAGGGCAGGGGGGAAGAGGAGGGCGGGGATGCGGGCCGTACACATATAGAAAGGAGAGGCCCCCGCTGCCCTCGGAATCTAGGGAATTGTAGGAAAATTCTGCCCATGGGGATTTGATCACCCAGTCATTCTGATGCGCCGAGACAAAGTGGCGCAAGTAGGTCCCCAGGACCTGGTTAACCCTTTCTACTTGGCCATTAGTCTTGGGATGATAGGCCAAGGAAAAATCGAGCTTAAACCCTGAAGCAGGGAACAGGGGGCCCGCCAAAATTTGGAGACAAACTGACTCCGTGGTCAGAGAAAATTTTGCAGGGCATCCCTTTGTAGGCGAAAGATGTGGTAAAAAAAATAGGTTAGCCAGGCGGGGGGCCGAGGCCAGACCCGTCATGGGACAAAGTGAGCCTCTTAGAAAACGATCTGTAACTACCCAGATCACGGTGTTACCAGAGGATGGGGGAAGAATTGGTTATAAAATCCATCGCCACAGCGAGGGCAGGGGTGGCAGGGAAGCAGGAGCCCCGACTGGCCTGTGACGGGGTGTTTTGTTTAGGCACAGGTACAAAAGCCTCGACAAATTCTTTAAACGTCCTTAGCGAGGTTCCGGCCACCAGTAAACCCGTGAGATAAAGGAGATGGGTTTTACGGGCGCCGGGTGTCCAGCCACCAATGAGCAATGCCCCCACTTCAGGATCTGTCTGCGGAGTGCGGGGCCCCTATTCTTCCCAGCGGGACATCGGGGGTTTAAACCAGGGCTGAAGGAAAAAGACGTTCCGGGGGTATTATGTCTCCGGGATGTTTCCTCTCCGACCACATCAGAAGCGCGAGACAACGCATCCCCTTCACATTTTTCCGCCGACGGAAGTGGATTTGGAAATCAAATGGGGAGAAAAAGAGTGACCATCTAGCCTGGCTGGATGAGTCGCTGGGCCGTCTGGAGGTACTGGGGGTTTTTGTGGTCAGAGTAGATACTGATGGGATGCCGAGCACCCTCCAGTAGAAAACCCAAATTCCTCCAGCTAGCTTGATGGCTAACAACTCCCGGCCCTCCGATCGTATAGTTCCTTTCCGCTGGTAGAAAGTTTTAGAAAAGAAGCCCAGTGACCGTTCTCCCTTTTGGGCCCCTTTTGCGTGAGAACCCACGACCCCGACCGATGAGGCGTCCACTTCAAGCGCAAACCTTATGGGGTCCGGCCGTGACGGGATAGAAGGGGAGGCGAAGGAGACTTCAAACTCGAGAATGCTTCCTCGGCCTCGGTGGCCAGCTTCCGGGTTAGCGTTCTTTTTCGTGAGCGCCACGATGGGTGCCACCCTGTGGAGAAGTGTGGGATGAATTGCCGGTAATAATTACAGAACCCCAGAAGCGTTGTATAGCCCGAATACCAACAGGCGGGGCCCATTGCAGGACGGCAGACAGCTTACTGGGTCCATCTGCAACCCTTGGTCCGAGATAATATACCCCAAGAATGGCAGGCTTGGTCTGATGAAAGATGCACTTTCCCAACTTGGCGTATAGGCGGTTGGCCCCGGAGGCGCCTCAGAACCTGCGGACATGAAACACGGTGAGTCTCCGAGTCAGAAGAGTATATTAAGATGTCGTCCAGGTACACTACGACACACGTATACAAGAGATCCCTGAAGATGTCGTTCACGAATTCCGGGAAGACGGCTGGGGGTTACAAAGGCCGAATGGCATGACCAAGTATTCGAAGTGCCCGTCCCTGGTTAAAACCCGTTTTCCACTAAACGCCCCCCCGGGATGCGGATGAGATTATAGGCTCCCCTTAAGCCCAATTTGGAGAAGATTTTCGCACCCGTAGGCGATCAAAGAGCTCAGAATCAATGGCAGAGGATACCTATTCTTCACCGTGATCTTATTAAGACCCCGATAATCAATGCAGGGTCGCAGGGTACCGTCCTTCTTTTTTCCCGGAAGAAGAATCCCGCCCCTGCGGGGGAGAGGATTTCTCTGAACCCTTCTGGAGGTTTTCCCGGATATATTCGGACATAGCTTGAGCTCGGGGAAAGGGCAAGGGATAGAACCGGCCCGGGGGGACTGGTACCTGGCAGTAGGTCGATCGGCGAGTCAAAAGGTCGATGAGGAGGAAGGGTCTCCCTTCTTTCTCCGAAAAGACATCGGTGAACCCCTGATTTGGTGGGCAGGCCGGCCAATGGTTCGCAGGGGGCCGTGCAAAAGACGGTAAAAAACCGGGCGAGGTGCCACCAACAACGGCCAGGCAGTTGGGGCCCCAGCGAGTGACTTCACCCGACGTCCATCTAGCGTAGGAAGTGGGGTCGCAGCCACGGAAGTCCCGAGAAGAAGCGCCGAAGAAGAGCGTGGCAAACATAAAGGCATCTTCTCCTTATGCAGGACTCCCACGTGAAGAGACAGTGCTTGGTGATGAACTGTATAGTGTCGCTTAGCAGCTGCCACTGACCAAGGGAAAGACCAGGGTTTTTCCCCAACCCAACCACCGAAGACGGTTACTGGACACCAAGGAGCGGGGAAATAAAGTTCCCGCCGAGCCAGAGTCCAAGAAGGCGGAGGTCCGGAATGTGAGACCAGCATCAGTCCTGACTTGAACAGGCACATCATGCGTGGGGAGGAGGAATTTTCACCCAGGGACGGGCCCCTCCCCCCAACCCTAGGTGCGGGAGTTTCCCGGACGTTTTGGACGTTGGGGACAATTCCTCCAGAAGTGCTCAGGACTGCCACAGTAAGGCACAGGTTGCCAGACAGACGTGAGCCAGTTCTTGCTCTGAGATGTACCTTGTCACCTGCAATGGGCTCCCCAATAGGAGTGGTGCGGGTTGCGTAGGTTTTCCTCTGGAAACGGGAGCCAGGCGAGGGGACCGGCGAGGACGTCCCCAATCTCGTTTTGCCGGAGCTCCTCTCGTCTCTCGGGAAACGCACGTCAATGCGGGGAGCCAACTGAATTAAAACCCCTTTAGAAGGACGGGAATCTCTTGCGCCAAGCAAAATCCTTAATCCTAAATCGAGAGACCCTTTGAAGGGTAGCGACAAGGCAGCCTCGTTCCAGGATAACCTTGAGGCTAGTGTGCGGAACTGCACTGCTTGTCTCCCACTGACGATTTTCCCTGGCATAAAGTGAGGAGGGCAGTCTCGCGGAGGATGCCCGGCCCGGGTTCCCTCAAAACGCTGCGGGAAATCCTGGAGGAAGGACTGCAGATCCATTTTCCCCAGGGTCCGTTCCGATCCCACAGAGGTGTGGCCCATGCTAAGGCCTTCCCGGGGAGCAGGGTGACCATGAAAGCCCCTTTGAATGCTCCGTAGGAACTGTCCACCATTAATTTCAACGTGCATTGAGCACTGGTGATGAAGCCTCGGGACTGCTTGGAGTCCCCTTCAAACTTGGACGGTAGCGGTAACCGAAGCTTAGGGGCCCCCCGTTTCGGCCGGGGGCGGCGGGGGTGTAGTCACGGGTGGAGTTGGCGGCTTGCGGCTGGTTTTCCCCGGATTTGCTGTAACATGACGGTCAACAGGTCCAACTGCAGACCTGTTTGCGCAATTTGACGTGAAATTTGCGCGGCGAAATGCGGCAAGGGTTGGGAGGATTGGGGGTCCGCCGGGCCACTGAAGGGGGGATGGTGAGAACAGCCCACGCCAGGGAACGGAATCTAAGTAAACCCGGTTTTTTTACCAGAGCCCGCCGCAAAGCGGATGGACTTGCTGCGGCGGAGAACTACCAGGTCGTTTCCACTGGCGGGACTTTTCTTGCGGTGGGAGCCAAGGATAACGTGGTACAGAATCGCGAGGCTGAGGCGTAGTCAGGGGCAGGCAATAGTCAGACAGGCGGCAGGGGTTCGTGGGCAGGAAAAAGAGCGAGTCGTCTGGTACACGGAAAAGGCAAACAAGGAACAAGACGCTTTCTCTAAAGGCTCAGGAGGCACTAAAAAATCCGGCAGAGGCTGCCCGGGGGAGGAGCCAATTTTATAGGGTCAGTGGCCGGCAATCAGCCAATTACCGGCGCACTGGCCCTTTAAGAGAGAGAAAAACTGGCGCGCGCGGGCCTTAGGAACGGGGGCGCGCCCGCGCCGTGATGAGCGCGCCTGGATCAGGAGCGGGGCCGGGTAAGTTAATATACCCCGTAGACGGCCCCCGCCCACGGACCGTGCCGCCACTCGCCCGCGGCACACGAGAGGGGGCCGGGGAGCGAGCGCGCCCGCAGCCCGGGGAACGGTCTGCGGCGCCGCTCGTTACAGCCCTACTATCGAAATTGGCAGATTGCATTGATAGCTAGGGGGGCATGTATGAAAACTGTCTTGGTCTATGTTGCCCATAGCAACCAATCAGAACGCCCGTTTCATTCTTTCAGAGCACTAGATGAAGTGCAAGGGGCGATCTGATTGGTTGCTATAGGCAACAAAGAAAGTCTTAGACCAAGACCGTTTTCATACATGTGGCCCCTAATGTAAAGACAACTTTTTAGAGCTTTTTACATTTGAGTGCTAGCTAAACTTCTGGTCTTGTTTCAATAGTCTGTGTTTCAGGACGGTTATACTAAACATAAAACAATGTCAACAATTTCTCTTCCTAGCAAAGAACCGTGATCCCCTTCCAGTAGATATGTAGAGTATATTAGAACCGCAGAAAGCCTGTGTGCTGAATCCTCTATTAGTTATTTGCTCTGGAACTCTGCCCTGCAATGATGTGACTGCATTTTATAACTTTTTGTCTGATAACAGTAGGGAAAGATCATCATACATATATGCGGCAGCAAATTATGTCAGAAAACCACCATTGTGCTGCAGTTAGGTTTTCAACAATATATCATGTGTACAGCAGTGTATAGCATCTAATGAATGCACATTGGTATGGAAGGATTCCAAGGAACAGTCAGGTTAGCTGATGAATGGCGTGGCTTGCAGAATTGATTTGCAGTCTTACATTCAGCTATGGAACCCGTTTAATGGATTGAATACAGGGGTTTTAAAATAAGTCTTATCTATTACTAGCAGAAAAGCTGTTAGCTTAGCAACAATTCATAATCTACAGATTTCGTATATGAGGCTGCGATATTTTCTCCTAGGGAAGTTTGAAAATTTAAATTTTGCAAAATTGTTCTGTAGTGATTGTCTTAAAAATGTCCGTATTAAAATCCGATACTAAAAATATTCACACAAAATCAGATACCTTTACTAACAATAGCTGAACTTTAGCTAACAGAAAGTGAGAAACAATTTTGGTAGATAGATGGATAGACAGACAGACAGACAGACAGACAGACAGATAGATAGATAGATAGATAGATAGATAGATAGATAGATAGATAGATAGACCACTACAAGTTGGGCTCAGAAAATGGGAAGATGGCTGTGCTTGTTCAGCTTTCTCCTACTCATGTCTATTATCAGTGTCAGATTGGGATGCCTGGGTTCCATCAGTGGAGTTTATTCTTGGGGCCCATCAATGAAGTTGAGTCTTTGGGCCCACCAATGCAGTCAATTCTTGGGGCCCAACAGTGGAGTGGATCCTTGGAGCCCATCCTACAGCTCTTGTACATAACTGCACATGCCTTTTGCACTCTACCTCTCTTTCTCTGCCTTGCTCCCTGAAAAGCCACCCAAACCTACAATTAGCCCGCCAATCAAAAACCAGGGCTAGTTGAACATAGTATAATAACAGGATGGGTAAAGATTACAAATCAAACTAATGCTAAACAAAACTACATTTACCCAAATGTACAAATAAAAAAATATCCTTTATTGAAAAATTAATCAAAACATATGCATAATATAAAATCGTGATACTGAAGTACTGAAAGCGTTACTGGAAAGCATATCCCAACATAATATACATAGATACTAACTCAGACAATATTAGTGGAAAAAATAAAAATTACATAAATAATAAATCGTATACCCCAAAAGAGTAACACCATAAATAATTTGTATTCCAAACTAATATCTACCAAAAGGAAGTAGAAAAAAGAATCAAAGCATAATAAATGGGAGATACAGACCAAGTAGCATGCTGAAACACCCACCGCATGTTTCGCAAAGACTTCGTCAGGGTTGACCAGACCTGCAATTACTAACCAGTTAATGGCATTCAAAAAACCTACAATACTAAAAATATGTTGTTATCAGCCTGCTATTGCATACAGTTATCCGAATCTATATATTTAACTTGGACCATAGATAGAAGTCCAAAGGTAGTTGTAAGCATAGGTATTGCAGATATTCAAATGGTCCTCACACCATAAAAAATTATGTACATTCCACAAGACTATTAAAAAATCTAACATAGGTATAACAGATATTCCACAAATAAGTATTGTTAATATATTGAACATGAGCAGGGGGAAGAGCAACCTCCCCATTGTCTGAGGTCGGCTTGTAGCGTGCTATGAGCTAGCCTCAGAGAGGATTTTACAAGATGGGAAATGCCCTTTAAGAAAATAATGTAATGATAGCAGCCTATATCAGCAAATCTAAATACTCATGCCATATAATTGCCTATTCATCTATAGCCAGGCATTTACAGGTCAACCAAATATTTCAAATGTAAGCTATGGTTTAGATAGGACCCAGGGGACATGCAGTCACTGATGATTGATTAGCCACTAGGGATATAGCTATAGGGGAAGCTACGGGAAGCAGAAACACCCAAACCCTAGTGCCTAAGAGGCTCATGCATCAGTATTATACATGACACATATGGCAGATTTAGCAGTGGGGCCTAGGAGCTTCAATTTTACACCCTTATTAGGCATTAGGGTAATTATACCACTGCCTTTGAGAACTGCCCAGGTCTGCAGGTAAAATTACTGGGGTGATAAAGTTAGTACATCTTATCACTTGAGTAAAATGGAAGCTGGGAACAACAGCACTGCTGACACTGCATAAAAATCTCTCCAGAAATGTAAATGCATCTTTAGAAGAATACTTAAATAAAACATAATTTAATGGAATTTTCACATAAATGCAATGTTTTATTAATGCGACTCTGACCTCTGGACTGTTTAGTCTTCATAATGCAGCAGCATTTTTTATTTAACATTGAAAGGATCCCTGTTATTAAATATGTCCATGGGGAAGCATGGGTGACAATAAAAATCTATGGTACAATAAATCAGATAATGCTCATCCTGGACTGGTGGCCGTGCATGGCGCATGCCTGAGTGAGTGGGTGAAGACTTTTGGGCTATTTTTATCTGTGGTGACAGCAAGTATAGCTTAAAAGGGATTTTAACCAGGATTTTTCATGATTCTTTTTTATGTTGCTCGAGTTTTCTTCTACAGCAGTCAGAAGGGCAATGTAAGTGAAGGGGATTTATAAATGCCCAACACATTGCAAACATTTTGAACTGGCAGCACGCTCTATTATCTGAAATATTTATGTTATTTTTTTTTTTTTTTTTTTTGAAACATGTAAAAATTTATTTATTACACTTATTACTTATGACTGAACTAGAAGAAACAGTTCTGGTTAAGGGAATTGTCTGATTTCAGATTCCCTATAAGGGAATTCTCCAACCTTGACAATCTACCTGCTAGAATGAAAAGCAGCTATAAAGAACATCTCATGCTCTGGAGGACCCAGCATGTCCATGCATTAAATGGATTGCCTATTGATTTTAATGGGCCCATGTGGTTCTTCAATAAACAATTCACAGAAAAAGGGATCAAATCTACTCCAAATCACAGCGAAAGGTCACATTGACTACCACAGAGCCAGGTCAAACATTCATCCCGCAACAGGAGGCAAAAAGCCCTATTGCCCCATGGAATTAGCTGCACAGGGGCAAATTACTGATGAAAAGCCACCATACCACCACACCTTACCATAAGCAGGTTAAAACACAGTTCACACCAGATCACATAAAAGCTGCAGCACCATACAAGGGAGGATGCACAAGTGCAAAAATACTTTTTTTTATTACAACTGCACATAGATACGGCTTGTACAGGATGCCAGTCGTGCACTTACATGTGGTGCACCTTGCTGGCCTGCACCATATTGGTGACATCCATACTATTCAATCAGGCAGGCTGCCCAGCATATGCCATATGACAAGTGCCCTATACAAAATACTAACACCCCATACTCCCCAGCATAACATGGCGAGACTACACCATTGTTCTTGCTCTTGTGCAACTTTCCCTGTATAGGACTATGGCTTTTTTGCATCCTGGTGTGAACTGATGTACAGGTATGGTGTAAAGCACTAAACCGTATTTACAGCCTATGACATCTAGGCACTGACTGAATACAGTAGTTGTGTTGCTGGACAAAAAAAAAAGTCTTTATTACAGGCAAACTTATGCAGCCATTGCCACCATGTCCCCCTTAAATGAGTAAAAAAAAGGTTTGTTTTTTAATAGCTGTCCTTATATTCATCCAGTACCAGGCACCCCAAGGAGTAGATTCCTGGTAAGCTGCCGGGATCCGGGCCACTGCACCGGCTCGGAGCGCCCAATTGGTTGGTGATTCAGTTCCCCTCCCCATGGTGGACCCTGAGTTCCGGCGCATGTTTCCAATTGTATGCGTATTCACGGATACAATTGAAAACGATGGCAGGGTAAGAAGCAATGTGCTCCTTATCCCACCAACAAGGGTTGCAGCCTTCGCACTTGAGACTGAAACTTGAGCCAGGGGGCCCTCAAGCCTCCCTTACTACACAGCTGCTTCACTGGGACTCATAGATGTGATGGCAGTGGCTCAGGCAGAACAGCTGGGTTCCTCTGATCCTGGCCATTTAGCCCCCTGGATTCGCGGCCCAGGCAGCGCAATGTGATGATGTCACCGTGCTGCCTACTCCATTACCTATAATAGGCCATAAGCCTATGGCTAAGCTTATGGCCTATTAGACACCGGAAATGGCCTTCTGGAGCACACCTCCGGCTCCAGTTTAAAAAAAGAGGTATTCAGTGGAAAGGTGAGTATAATTATTATTATTTTTTTTTTAATAGGGGCCCTGTATACCTACCTAACTACTGGGGGAGGTCCTGTATACCTACCTAACTATTGGGGAAGGTCCTGTATACCTACCTAATTATTGAGGGAGGTCCTGTATACCTACCTATTAGGGGACAGCATATATCTACCTACTGGGGGGGACTGTGTACCTACCTACCAACTGAGGAGGACCTATATACTGTACCTATGTACTTACTAGGGGAGGTGGGACTTGGTAAAGAAGTGCTAGAAAAGAGAAAAGTCTAAGATGTTTGTGTCGTAAAATCTGCAGGGAGGAATTGTGGCCGGGAGAAAATGTCATAATTGTCTGGGATGAATGGAGTAGTAAAGTAAAGATGTCTCCTGTGAGTCCCTGAATGTCAGTGGTTATTTTGTTTCTGTGTTAGTTCAGTGATGAATTCACGGTCATGTGGTGGTGACCTGACCACCGGTGATCTGTGATTGCGGGTCATCAGACCCTTATGTGGTCTCTGAATGTCGGTATTGTGGGTTATATTGGCACTTGTATAGTGGCAGCATACACTTGTCCCTGATCATAAAAGTGAGTGCACGCCTGACCCTGGGATTAGGGGTTCCTATGCGCCACTTTTAGTTTCTTGCTTGTGGTTATAGTGTTTTTTTTAATTCTAGAAAGTGGCGGGTGCATGACCACGGGACAATCGGGAGGTGGATATTGGATGTGGGCTGGTGGGGGTTTTGAGCCAAGACAGCTATTAAGTCCCAGTCCGGCCCTGACTGGCCGCCATTGCCTACAACCCAAACAGCCCTTTGTACAGCCTGTGCAATCCTGGTTTTGCTTCAATGCGTACTCTCTATACTACTACAACTATATAAGCAAATGTTCAGTAATATACAGAGTTCTGCATACGAGAAAGTCTTGTGCTAGGAAGGTGTTGTTTCCTAAGCAGTGGCAGTCAAATTACATCTATTTGGCTGCAGACATTAGGACATATTTAATAATACTGTCTAACACTTAGGGGGACATGTATGAAAACGGTCTGAGTCTAAAACTTTATTTGTTGCCCACAGCAACCAATCAGAGCTCCCCTTTCATTTTTTCAGAGCACTATATGAAATGAAAGGGGAGCCCTAATGGTTGCTATGGGCTACAAAGAAAGTCTTACACCCAGTTTTCATACATGAGGCCCTTTGGGTAAAATTAGAGTAGACAGTCTTACAATGAACCACATTTATTATACTGTTGATTAATGTAGCGCAGGTTAGAACTGACTAGTATAATGTCTTTTTTTAAGTTGGTTTACTTTATTCCACTAAATGCACTAAAATGTAGGTGCATTCTTTTGGCACACAATGGCTCATACTAAGCCACGCCCTTCCTGTGAAGCCATACCTCTTTTACCAAGGCCATGCCACTTTTGTTGGACAAGGTGCAGAAGTGACTAGAAACTTATAAAACACAAAATAAATGTGGTGTAAAGCATGTACTGCATTATTTTTGCCTCAATTCTGGCGCAACTGCCTTGATAAATGTGCCTACATTGTTTCTGCTGTTGCTTAGCACCATTGTGAAACCAGCCCTTCCCGTGTCCTGGGAACTGCCTGTGATAAAAAACATATGAGAGCTACAGAGAGCACAATTTTTTCATATATAGAAGAAAGTAACTAATACATAACATTTAATTCATAGTAACTAAAAGGATCAAATGGTTAAAACCATGATCCCAGCTACACGCCTAACAAAGCAACCTGTCTCAAATACTGTGATTTCATATACATCTAAGAAATGCGTAAGATCTACAATAGTCAAATACCAAAAAACTACCCACACCAAGAATAGAAATTCAAATATTATATTTTATTAGTTTAACAATAAAAATAATTGTAGTAACACATAATTACACCCAGATAAAAACAACCAATAATGAAAATAGACACTATCCCAGAAATTGCCACCAGATAATACAATACAATAAATATATGATATAATAGTCATAATGGAAACATGATCAAGATAAATACATCACCAGATGGTACAGAAAGCAGTCACATGACAATGTGCTTCCATAATAAAATATAATATTTTAATTACTATTTCTGGCATGGGTGGCTTTTTGGTATTTACGTGCCTAACAAAGTATATCAAACGTAATATTGTGTCGTCAAGAGCACAAATGTGGCAACACTATCAATAACAAGATCGGGGGGTGGTCTTGTTTCTAGTTTGACATTGTGATCCTACCATGTGCTATATATAAAACTACTGTATTCATATAGCTAGTTAGCCTGTAGATATGCATCAATGAGAGCTTTACTCTTGTTATTGATAGTGGGGCAACATTATTGCTCTTGGAGACACTATATTACAATCAATATAATTTGTCAGGCATTTAGCTGGGATCGTGGCTTTAACCATTTGATTTTTTTAGTTACCACGAATTAAAAATTATGTATTAGTTACTTTTTTCTATTTGTAAAAAAATTTAGCTCTCTGTTTTCCTTTTTGCAAAAATGGTGAATTATTGACCCCTTACAGACATTGGACGTACTAGTACATCCTAGTGTCAGTAAGGGACTATGTAGCAGGATCACGCCGCAATCCCGCTACATAGGTGGCAGGTGATGGCCGCTAATTGTAGCTGACACCCACTGGTAACAACACGAAATGGAGCCAGCTACATTCTGTGCTGTTTAACCCCTAAGGGGCCGTTCACACGGCTTATTCTGGGACTGATTGGAGCCGTACTGCGCACCGTATTTTCATATATTGTAGATAGCATAAAATGCTCCTTTGGAGATTTCCATGTGTTTTTTTTTGCCCTTTTGGCAGTGTGCCACTGGTATTGGACTGTGTGCATATGTATATGTGCCGCAGCCATGCCCGTGGCACCCAGGGCCGCAGTGATTTTGTCAGAAATGAATTTCTGTGCAGGACTATACGTTGTATTTGGCACATATTTGCTTTTAAACTATATAAGGAGAAGTAGATACCTCCATTTTGGTTTCCTGCACCCGCCCACCTCCACAGGCTGTTATATCAATGCACTAGGCTCTGAAAGGTTGGTGCTTTTTTTTATTTTTCTCTCTGCATTTTGGATGCCGTTTAGCACAGTGAGAGGTCTGAAGTTGACCCAGGTGGGAGATAATATAGAGTAGGACCACCCAACTGAGATCCCGTTGTAAGCCGGGAGTGGCTTGAGCATTTTTTGGCCAAAAACATGCAGACCAAGAATCTCAAAGTATTTTTCATCCCTCATGTGAGACACACACCCTGTGCTGTGATTGGCTGTCTTGCACTCTGTGTGCATACTCCTCCCTGAGCTATGTGAAAATGAAAGTGAATCTGGGACAGGGACAGTTCTGATGTGAAGGATCTGGGCAATGTTAGAGTCACTTCCTCCACCCTTATAACACATATAATACACTCTGATCCCCCTACCTATATAACAAACATATAATACACTCTGCTAGACACAATGACAAGATGTCACTTTCTGTAATATTAGGGGGCTGTATTTGAAACTGTTTACAGCAATGCAGGTGTTCTGGTTACAAGGAGCTTGTGGAGGGAGGTGACAGCTCTCAAGGCATGAGAACTGACCATTGCAGGAGGTCTGCAGAGCTGTGACATCCCCTCCATTCCACTGGTCCCACAGAATGATGATGATGACGACCAAAAAGGGAGCAGGGAGGGGTGTGATGATGTCACCAGTCTTCAGTGAGGGAAGACACTCCAAATAGGAGGAGAGACCTGGCCCTGAATTTGAAGCTGTAAGATAGAGAAAATGTGAAAATGCCTGCAAAAGCCTGTGGTGAGAAAACACCTTTAAGCAAAATGTGCATGAAGTTTGTATGTTTTCCTTGTGTTTGTTTGGGTATTCTACAGGTATTTATACCACACACACAACTACACTTGTATGTTAGTTTGACATTAATATTGTGATCCCTAGAGGAGATAGGGACAGATGTAAATAAGTCAAATAAAACATACGAAGATACAAAATGTGAAAACTTGAGCAAATGAAAGTGCTACAGATAGTTTGACCCCTTAAACGGTTGTAGTCATTCTGAGTTTGAGCCTTTGCTGTATGATGACCTGAGTTGTGTTTTTTAATTATATTAATCAAAGGTAGATTAGGGGTATTGTTTTTTGTACTTTAACTGTATGGCCTTCATGTTGTGCCATAAATAACATGTTGCCGTTATTTTTAAAAATGTTTTGTATCAGACCATTCCTTTCATTATCAATTCCCTAATTTAGCAGTATTAAAATTATTATTACCTTCTATCCAGAAGCACTACCCTTACACCGGGATTACATGACAAATAGCGGCAAGTACCTGTGCATGCCGCTATACACTTGATGTGGGAAGTACATGCTGGCCAGCAAGTACTTCCCTCAGCGCTCTGGCTTGGCCCTCGTTTAGCTTCGCTTTCTACAGGCAAACATTACGCACTGGGGAATACGCTGTGAAATCATAGAAATCAAGGAGTGCTATGATCTTACTATATTTGCAGTGCGTACTTCGGATGCATTGCAGCACAATTACACCTCGAAGTATGCCCCCCAAATATGCTGTGTGAACACCCCCTTACAGAGAACAGTGGCTTAAGCCAACAGTTTTGCACATATAGAAATGTTAGCTTGTAAGCGTGTGACATATTGAACTGTATCCCCAAACTGAATACAGATGAGAATAAGAGGAATATACAAAAACTGGAGGTTAAATTCATTGTAAATATGATGCCATTTTCAGGACCAGACATATTCCAGGCCACCTGCTACTATAGCAGGCTAGCTCCTCAGAGATAATATAATAGCAGATGTAACTATGAAGAAAGGCATCTGATCACGATATGATATGATGCTTCTTTCCTCTTTCCTTATCTTTTATAGCAGTTTTATCAACTGTGTTTTTAATTATATTCTTGTTTGTAGATATTTCCATTAAATTGCAATGAAAATAAGAATCCACAGTTTTTTATTTTCTGACTTAATTGTGCGGCACTAAATTAGCTGGAAGGGGAACCTTTAATTAAATATTTATTTATTTAATTAATCCTAAAAGAAAATGGTCTAGTTACTACTGCATTAATGCAATGCAATGGTAAGTCAACATATTAACCATTGCTGTTACTGGATAATGCTCTCCTAAGGGTATATTGAGTCTCCTTGTAAAGATTTTACTAGTATAGCTCTTCTCCATGGGAAAAACTATGCAAAATAGCTCATGCCTAAAAGAAAGGTAGCTACCACATAAGTCATTGTTGACCCTTTAAAGAACCTTGCAAGCAGACTCAGATTATCAGCTGAACCAGAGACTCCCTTCCATAGATAGCAATCTTTCAGAGTTTGGTTTTGGTTAGTTGTATGAGATGCCATGTGAACAGGCTCGTTTATGTCTCTCATTGGTTGCACTACCCAAAGAGCCCAGAATCTGGGAAGGTCCACAGAATCCCATCCATCATATGCAAATTACAATCCAGATGAGTCCATCGATGACCCTTGACTGAGGTATTAAAAGGTCTGCTTTTTTCTACTCTGCTAACAGCTATTGAGGTTTAACTGGTCACTTACCAGAGAGTTTCATATTAAAGAGCCACTTAATGCCTACCCCACCCTCCCTAATAAAAGAAAATAGAAAGCCTACAATTTACAATGGCTAAACTACAGATGAAAGCATTGTTTATTAGGGAATCTAATTGACCCTAATGATTGACTATCTGTACAAGGGTTAGACAAAATAACCACCCCATTTTTACATAGCCCAGTTAAATGCATTCTGACACACTCACTGTCACATGTAGCACCCCTCTTTTTTTAGTCACATAGCCTATATCACTGTTAATAAACTTTATTACTTTTGCTAGCCTAATAATCAGTGTATTTGTTTTATATGTCATAACTGACAGAGTTCCAAAGGGGAATGATTGTTGGTGCATGCCTGCTAGTTGCATCCGTGACCCAAATTGCTGAGTTAATGAGTGTCAAGGTCATGTCATCTCAGTAAGCAAAGAATGGTAAAACATCTGCAGACAGAAGTTGCTATGGTTGAACATCAAAGCTTGACACAAGGGACAAAAAAGCATTTTGGCGAATTGTAAACAAAAAACACCAAACTTCAGCCCATCAAATTACTGTAATGTTGAATGTAAGTTTAAGGATACCAGTATCAGTAAAAACTGTCAGGCATATGCTACACAAAGATGATGATCCATGGCAGAGATACAACAGCCAAATCTTTGCTGACATAGCACAACATCACACACTGTGTCACAAGGTGCAGATACTACAAAAAATGAACACTGGAGACAGGGAAATGTAATATAGTCTAATGAATCCAGTCTCTGTTTTTTTTTCTTCATGTTGCATGTATATCTGGAGAGTATAAGATGAAGTCTACGATGTTGACTGCTTTCAACCCACTGTCGAACTTGGTGAGTTTTCTGTAGGGTTTGGGGTATTATAGTGACATTCTTTGGGTCCAATAGTCATCTTTGAAGATAAAGTTACAACCCAGAAGTATCTGGGTGTTCTAAGTAACCAACTCAATTCCTTGATATCTACACTATGCTGTGCATTGGATTTTGGTTTGAGGAGCATCATAATGAAGTTAAACATGTACCCTGGCCAGCCCAGTCACCAGACCTGAATATTATTGAGCTTGTATCGGGCGTTCTTGAGAAATAGGCTAGAAGTTGGGTTTCCCCACCTTCTTCCAATCTGGAAATTAGCATTTGCATATCTCGAAAAGTGGAACAAAACTGACATAGATGTTGTTTTGTATTTTTCTATTGTTTTTCAATTGTGCTGTGTGCAAACTCTTGTGATACCTAGAGTTTCTCTTTAACGTATGAGACTACTGTTGTAGGATAATGCTGTATAGCAATGGTGTATAGAAACATATTTTCACATTGCTTTGACACATCATTGTCTAGAGTGAGTGTTTACTGCTCATCATAGTTGCCTTGATGGAGACAGGAAAGGCAAACTCACTATGAGGAGATGTACTGTAACTTTTTACAGAACTCCTGTACTCACCCTAACATAATGCTAGCTGTGATTGCCTGCGAGTACTTAAACAGTATCATACAATATTTGATATTTCTTAGTTTTTAAGTAATTAGTGTTGCTCAATCCTATGCATGTTTGGTTTAAAAGGGGTTTAACCAAACTTATGAATCCACAGTCATTCTAACCCAAAACCTAATCCTAACCATAAACCTAACCTAAACTGTGCGTTTAGTTTTTTTTTGAATAGTTTGTAAAGGTTAACTTACCGATCCACCGCACTTCTGGTCCAACAGCGCTCTTTGGACGACATGTATGACTGGGGCTGCGGCAGTTTTCTGGTGTACTTTAAGCCAAAAAGAATGTATGAACAGGCGCACTCCAAACTGTGGCGCGATAAGTCCCTTTGTAATGCACCAAAGACACTTTTTAATGTGCCAAAGATTAGAGTTGTTCTGGGGGCGTCGCACCAGATTCTTAGAAGCAGACACATTTATGATTCTTTGATGCCAAATCTAGGTGCAGAACAGTTAGAACAGCCAGACCAGGGTAAAGGTGGTGCCTGAGCCAGACTTGTGGTATTGGCTCTACACTGCACCTGTATATGACCTGCAGAAGAACAAGTTTATACATTCTGGCGCATTCTACACTACCTTAAAGTTGTTTAGAACAGGGCTGTCAGCACAAACGTTCATATATGTCGCCCTTTGTTCTTAATTTCTTCCATTCCAGTGTCACTTCCGCTCCAATTTCACATAAAGGTTTCCCTTATCTATTGTGATGTCCAGGCAGATAACTCTGCAAAGACAGTTTATTACCACTGCTGCCTGCGTAATCACTGTAAATGCAGTGCACAATTAACACCCTCATACATCTGCTACCGCTCTCCTAATATGTCAGCCTAGTTACAGGGGAAATCAGAAATTAAAAAAAATTTAAATACAAAAATTCTGACCTTATGGGGGCACAATTTGTAAAATAAATAAAAATAAAATAAATACATTTAAAAAACATCTACAAAAAAATTTTAAATAACAAAAAGGGTAACACTATTTAAAAACTAACTTTAGTGGTACATTTTACTATTAGAAAAAAAATAAAACCAGATTAAATTTTTTTTTATGTAAAATGAAATAAAAAATAAAGCCTTATTTGCATTGGGAAAAAAATTAAAAAAAATTATTAGTATTTGAAAAATCGAGCATAAAGAAGCGTTACAACCTTCAAACTTGTATGTACTAAAAACAATGAAAATATACCTGGTCAGGAACACGGATGAATGGCATGCTCATAAAGTAGTTAAAATGATGTCTCTGGCTTCACAAAAGGGTGTGCATATTTTCTCTATGTTTATATTGAAATAACAGGATATAGATAGATAGATAGATAGATAGATAGATAGATAGATAGATAGATAGCATCCAGCTCTGCTATATCTTGTACATACGTATGTCCACAGGCATTACTTTTGAAGAAGCTTTGCAGAGCAGATCTTCCATTGCTGTAACAGCTTCACCCAGTAGATGTCACTGTATTTACAATGTGAAGACAAAGCAACATCTGTCATCCTTAAAATCCTGAGACAATGTTAACCCGTTATCATCAGTTCTGCCAGTCCAGAGCTAGAACTGTTCTTCATTACAGAGAACGCTTTCAAAATTTTGATGTAATTATTTAATATAATGTGTAGATTCTGGAAAATAATTTCTAAAAGTTATGCTAGTATTAATCATTAATGTCCAGGTGCCTAAAGTTGACCTATGTTATACTGTCATTACCATAAGTGTTTCTTGGGTGCAGGTGTTAACCCTCCAAGTGGTAAACTAGAAGGATAAGGTTATGTTCACACGGCTTATTTTGGGGCGCAGTTCGCCATGTATTTAGAGCGTACTGGAATAGAGAACTATAGATTAGGCCTCCTCTCCCCAGCCGTACAATACAATCGCCGCAAGTAATACATGTCTATGGGGCCGGCGGGCTGATCAGCATGACTCCCGAAGGCCTGGCTTAATTGCGAGGCATACTGTACGCTCCACGGTGAAGCCGTGTGAACATACTCTAATAGATTTTTGACTTTTTCCAGCTGTACAATTCAGTTCCTGTTCACATCACATATTTCTTCATTTTTAATGTATAAGGTAAATGGCAAAAAGCTCCCAATGTTAGCACCTTTTGTAGCTTTTTATGACATATCTATTTGACAGATACATTGATCACCCATAAGCTACTATGGCATCCGTTTAATGTACATGTCATAAAAAAAATGAAAAAGCTCATGACATAAATTTAATAGAAGCCTGTGACAGATGCCATACAGTAACACCAGTTACCCGTAGATTACCATGTTAAAAAACACATATTTGTTAAAAGTTTACATTGTTTTACCAGACTGTTTTGGGTGGGGTATAGTCTACAATGCTATGCTATACTCTTTTTTTTGGTATATTGACATGTAATGTGTAACCAGAAACTGTAAAAAAAAAAAGAAGCACTCTTGTCTTCCGTCTGGCATTTTTAGCATAGGTATAGCATATGTTAAGCATGCATGCTCTACCAATTTTGTAGAAAACTATATATGGTATTACTTGTAATGTGCACAGTTACAGTCAAAATGATTAAACTCCTATTGCAACTTTATTTGCAAAATTTACAAACTTTCAATTGTTTATAAAACACTTGATTAAACAAGAACAATGTAAATATCTCAACTAATGTAACAAGGGTTTTTTTGATGAATACTTCAAACTTAGAATTAGGGTTTTTCCCACTACAGACTTTCACAGGCATCTGAGCCATTTCTCTGGCTTAGATTTCTAAATCCAGGGGCAGGTCTCTCCACTGAAGAGTGGTGAGTCGTCATGCCCCCCCCCCCCCCAGCCAATCACAGCACAGGGAGCATAGCCCAAGCTCAGGCTGCTGATTTAGCTCTAGACACATAAAGATTAAGTAACAGCTGCTATACTAAATTATTTAGGTAATACAAACCAATTGCAAAAGTGTTTATTTTTACTGTCCCCATCATTACAGATATGATGTTTGTAGCTAGAAAACCCCTTTAACCCTTTCATAACAAGCATTTTTAGTACCTATAGCTTTTGTTGCTATGACCTGCTGCACACATGATGCATAGCCAGATACCTTCTTTGGTGGCAGGTTCACTAATATTTGTGAGTTTGTATGCTGTAACTGATTTATTCAAATCCCACTAGTCAGGTAATTGTGATAGTCACTCTAAAGTCTTCCAAGACTCTTGAAACCAAGACTTAGCAGACTTTGAAGTAGTGTGTGCTTGGGATCACTATCTTGTTGAAGGGTCCTACAACTTCAAGAAAGGGAAAAAAAGAAAATCAGCATCTTCAAAAAAAATCTAGATTTTTCCAATTTTAAACGGGCCCTATGTATGAAAACTGTCTAGGTTTAAGATTTTCTTTGTTGCCTACAGAAATCAATCAGAGCTCCCCTTTCATTTCATTGTGCTCTGAAAAAATGAAAGGATCTCGGATTGCTTGCAATGGGCAACAAAGAGAGTCTTAGACATAGACCGTTTTCATACATGTCCCCCATAGTGAATGAAACGAAACGCAAGACTGCATGTCTCTGGATTTCCAGTTGGTGCTCCCAACCCTCCTGACGTCTATCGAGCGGGTGAGCTTGTTCTCTTGTTTTTTTTCACACATTGAGTCCTACAAGCTTCAGCTTCTCAAAAGGCATGATCTTTTCTCCTCACTTTTCCTGATACTTGATTGAATAGATATTGCTCTTTACATGCTGCAGTTTGTCCAGTGCTAAAGGAGACAAAGCAGCCCAAGTGGATCACCAAAGGCTTTCTTGTTTCACTCATATGGGTTTGTCACCCTTTTCTTCTTCTTCTCCTTAGAAATACCACTCATAAATAGGCTTGAAAAAATTCCAGTTTTTTTTCATCACACACAAGTTTTCTGCTCTGGTTAGGGTACATGTGACAAAGTGGTATGGTGCCTGTTGCAGGGTGTGGCAAGAGATGTCTGTTAAAGTTGCTGTTACTACATGAAGTGAGAAACAAGAGTGTTGGGAAAATTACAATAGGGGTGACTTGTACCCAATGAATGGTGAGCGGGGTTTTACCAGCACAGAGTGGTTGCAGCAACTATGCTGGGAAAATTCTTAACGGGCTTTGGTAAAGGTAGTGGGTAGCCCCCTTTGGGGGTATAAAAAAAATGTCAGTTGGATGGATGAAAGCTGTCAGAAATTTTCTGGTACCCCCCAGCTTCACAGCCGCGAAAGATCTCCGGCCCCCCAGCCCTGTAAACCCATTCAAGAAGAGAACATGTATTTAATAATGTTAACGTTTTAGTTTTCCATGCCAGGACAGTGGCTCAGTGGGAAGAGCTGTTTAACAAAATTTTAGGGACCCCCTGGGCATAGACGGGTGTAGCCCCTGCAAAAATTTTACAGGAATTCCACTTGCCATGCCCGGGCCCCCCCCTTTACCACACCCATTTTATAATCCCATTATGTTGGTTTACCTGCAGTCTACAAGATTGATTAGCAGGGTGGGGGCCCTTTTGGCCCCCTTTTCCACCTGGTTTTAACTGTTTGCACATCCTAAAAACACACAAACTTTTTAAAAAAAAACCCAACCAAGGGATCGGGGTATGCTTCTTTATTTTGTGACAAAATACACCACTTGGGGCCCCTTTTTCTTGTGGGGCCCCGGGGCAATGCCTATGGCCCAATGGAAAAGATGGCCCTGTCAGTGGGTAACACAGGTGCAGTGGTGGGGTGGCGGGTTTGAATCTGATCAATGGGAACATCTGCACATACTCCCTATGTTTTCATAGATTGATAGGTTGCCTACCACATTTCAAAATATACTGGTAGGTTAATTTGTAATTTAAATTGTGTCCCCCCAGATGGGGCCGGAACTAATATGAGTGATAACAATCTCTGTGAAATATGCCAGAGCTATAAAAATTAAGAAATGTTGTTTTGTGTGTTCTAATACCTGCTACTTGGTTTTTAAAGGGGGATGTTCACTAAAGGATTGCTTTTTCTGTTAAAGTCTTGCAAAAAAAAGTGTTTTTGCAAATTCCCCATTAACAGTGTCCTCCCTATTCTGAGATACCCCCTTTGTAAGGGCTGCATCATCTCCTAAGTCGCTATATTTTCAGACCTTTTTGATCTTCTTTTGGTCCCAGCACAATGTAAAACACCCCTGATTCAAAATGAAACCAAGAAAACAGGATGAGGTAAGTGAATCAATGTAGTGAAAAACCCCCCTTTAGACTATTCTGTAATTGTCTGTTTTTTACCTTCTGTCTTGTTTGAAACCTTAAAAAATTTTAAATAATTGTTTAATTAACCGCATTAAAGTGGAACTCCCAATTTTCCCCTTTGTACATAATTTCGTGAGGAAAAAGACAAAAAAAATTTTTGTAAATAACATATGAATTAGAAGCGTTTTGAGGTAAGGGAGAGGCTTTTTTTGACCTGGGAGTTGCCTTTACATCACCACACAAATCATATATAATATTATGGCTATGTGCATAACCTCTTACTCCAGGGGGGAAATCATACTGGATAATAGACCACTAAAGACAATACTGTAAACAGTTGCAATCACTTATCACAACAAGAATAAAGAGATCTGAATAGCTTTGGTGCTGTCACTATTGTAACAGTCCCAATGTATTTTTTGAAAAAAAAAGTCTGTATTTCCCCCCCCAACTAAAGTTATTACATGCAATACTTACATTTTTACGGTACTTGTTCTGCTTAATCCCAATTTAAATTTAAAATTGTAAAAAACACGGTTAAATTTAAAATTTTTCCCCGAAGACGTAAAAAGACCTGTAAAATTAATGAGAAACACTCAAATTCAGAATGAAGGTCAAGTATCAAATTGATTTCATAGCAAGGGTTAATAGCCAGGTCATCAAAACAATGTTAAAAATTCATACTTCAAGATGAAGAGTGGAAAAGACTTCAGGGCTTCATTTTTTTTATTTACTCTTTTTTTAAAATTTTTAAAGTCACATCACCACATGGGGAAAGCGAGTGGGGGGGGAACCATCCAATTCTGAGAATAATAATATTTTCCTTGTGACATGTCTGTTTTAGTAACCTAAAGGGGTTTTCTGACAGTAGAAAATGCTCGTTAGTTTGTCAGGGCATCACGAAAAATAGAAGACAAGAATCATACTTACCTCCTGCACACTGTCATTCCGTCGCCGCAGCTTTGCCAGTGATACCAGCTGTAGCTCTGAACGTTCACGTTACAGGTGCAGCCAATCACAAGCAAAAAGTGGTCAAAAAGGAACGCCCCGGTCCGGTAAGGTTTTATGTAAAGGGTTTAAAAACCTTTAAATGCCATTTTTAGATGCCCCTTTGCGGTCTTAATGAATGAGAAACTGTGTGGTAATACATTACAATGGTGTCTGTAAACCTTGTAACGACTTCCTTTTGCCACCAGGGGGTGTTTCTTCCTTTGGGAGAAAGTATAAACCGCACTTTAAAAAAACTCTTTAAAACAATCGAAGGGTGTACTAATAATCGTGCTCCCTAATGGTCAAGTACCCTAGGAGAACTTACTGTTAATATATAAAAAAAAAAAGTTTAAAAGTATAAATGAAAAATATTAAAAGTTTAAATCACCCCCTTTGCCATTTTACAAAAAAAAATAATGAATAATTGGGATTGTCGGTCCTTTAAAGGTCCCATCATTACAATATAACATTGTATATCCCATACATGAACACGGTAAAAAAAAAGTCAAACAGGGGGTTTTTTGGGCATTTCACACCCCTAAAAATTTGGAAAAAAAAAGTGATCCATTGTTCATCTATCCCCAAAAAAGATACCAATAAAAAATTCGTTAAGCCGCAAAAAAAAGCCTCATCGATTCATAGGTGGGAAATACAAAATTAAAAGGTTAAGAAAATGGGGCTGTAGTGCAAATTTAAGAAATAGAGAATGTTTACGGTAATAAAACATAACGAAAACCCTACATGTTTGGTATTGCTGAAATCGTATCCACTTGCAGAAAGCAGATAACACATCCTTTATACTGAAGAGTTAACACTGTAAAAACTCCCGCAAAAATGGTTCAGGTATTTTGTTTTCATATTTCACCCCACTTACAATTTTTTTGCACCCTCCAAGTAAATTATATTGTATGGTCAATGACACCATTATAAAGTACAACTTGTTGCGCAATATAAAAGTCCTCATATGTCTATGTAGTTGGAAAATAGAAAAGTTATTACTCTTGGAAGTCGGGGAGGCAAAAGAAAACGAAGAGGCATTTAATTATGACAGTGCAAAAAGGGGTTTATTTGGGGTACAAGCCTTGTTTCCATCCAGCACACCCGAATTTCCTTTTTTTTTCGTCCCCTTATTTACGAAAGATTCCTATTTTTGCATGACCAGCCCAAGGAGAAGCAGCTGGATTAAAAGTGCTCAAGCTACTGTACAGAGTTGGGCATGTTAGTTTCTATCTTGTTTCATGTATCATTTAAAATGTATTTTAATGGAGTGAAACAACCAAAAAAATTGAGACAATAGTTATCATGCCACTTAATGTGTCTGACCCTCTTTCCCCACTTGGTGACATCACAGCACCCTCGGATAGGTGGGCCCGGATGTAAGTTAAATTCGGTATTTAATGCAAAACACATTTCTCTAGTATATTTGACATAAGTTATTCTCACACTGAAAAAGTATGTGTCAGAACTGAAGACTGGTTTTAAAAAAATCTAAACTCTAGAAAAGCAAAAAAAATGTAAATAATGGGTCGTTACCAAAATTCTTTTTCTGTTACAAAAACTATTGCCATGTGTGGGCCATTTTCATTTTTTTTGATTACAGCATGATTGCATTCAATGGCCTTAACTGCTATAAATAGTTTACTGCAATTTGCTTTAATAGCAATTTAGTTGCTTTGCATCATTATACTTGACAGCTTAAATATCACTAGTCAAAGGTAAAGTGAATCTCCGCCTTTTATCATGTCTTCTGTAGGTGAAAAATTCATTGCGGTTTTTTCTTAAAGCTTTTTTGGGGCTTTAAAATTTATGCTGTCCCCAGAATAACTTTCAATATTAGATTACTGAGTACCCAACTATGGTTAACCCTGCTGATCAGCTGGCTAACCAGTTCCTGACCAGGCACATTTTCCTATTCCTTAGTACATACAGGTTTGAACGCTACAAGGCTTTCTAGCACTCAGTTATTGTACTAACTTTTCCGCCTTTTTTCTATGATACAATAGGGTTAATTTTTTTGTAATTTTTTACATCAGATTTTTTTTAATACGTAGAAAATAGTAGGAAAAAAGTTAGTCTGTTTTTTAAATTTTCTAATTTAGTTTTTTTTTTTTCACAGCAAAAGTGGTGCTACAATAAGTTGTGTAATTGTGCCACTTTTCTGTCATTGACATTTATACATAGATAATATGAAGTTTTAGGGTTGTCGGAGCAGGGATAATATTGTGTATATTGTGAGAGATCTATTTATACAGCAAAATAGATAGAAAAATATAGTAAAACAGGAACAAAACAGTCTCCAGCCGGAGTTAGCACAGCGTCTTGTTACAGTCCATAACAGACAGGCAGGTGGCTGAGCTTCAGCCAAAATTTCGACGGCAACATACAAACTTGGGTGGTTTGTCCACATCAGGGTAAGGACACCCCCGGAGCTCTTCCCAAGCCCCAACTGCAGCACTCTCTGCAGGGAAATGGCAACAGACTCCTCAAGTTACACTCCTGACCCGAGGTCTGCAGCTAGCAGGCTTTTAAAGGCCTCAAAGAGGTCCAGAAAAAAGCCCGACCGAGGGGGACGCCTCCCCCCACGCTACAGCATCCAAAAGGACCCATAAAAGCTTGGTTAGCAACGGTTGCTGAAGGGGGTTTGAAACCTAATGTCCTAATTAAGCTCCTTTTTCTCCCCGGATCCTTGGACTCAGTGGCACATAGACGCATTTAGTGCTACAGAGGGTTCCCGGGAAAAAAGTTGGGATGGCCCTCCAGCAGGGCATCCCTAATCTATACATGCCATATAGCAATCCCCTTTGGGCACTTTTTACACCCCAACACTTTCCTTTGGCTCCTGCAATAAAATTTTTTTATATATTATATATAATATATATATATAATAATATATATAGGGGCTGATGTTTCCCCCCTTGTACTTAACAAAGTTGATCGGGGTCGATAGGACGCATGTCAAAAAAGGGGGCCCCTCCACCCATTTTTTAAGGGCTTTTAAATAAGTGTATATGCCCCCAATTTTTAAAACCCTGTCAAAAAATCGGTGTCTGTTATCCCTTTACAAGTATAATTGTTTCCCATAACAGGCACATAGCATAATGAAAGCAATAGCATATCATTGCTAACAAATTGTGCCCTACTTAGGACATTCAAATGTGTCGTGCCGGGGAAAATCCCCCTAGTTTTGGGTGAAAACATTATTTATATAGAGAATGGCCTCAACAGTTTTTGGCGCAAAATACTCCAAAAAAACGGAGCAGCCCTAATGGGACATGGTCTGTATATACAGCGTTCATTGAGTTCTATACATACAGCAAACGGGAAGGCAGGGTAATAAACCATCCCTGTCTTTTCAGAGGAGAGCCGGGTGTTGCGGACAGCTGGCTCTTCACTTGCGCAGCTTACAAATTTGAGTCCCCCCCCATGGCAAGGTTTTTGGTTGATTTTCGATGGTTTTCGGATTTGTCAATCTTCCACATAGGCTCTAATAGTCCACACTGAATGGATTTTCTGCTGGATGTTTTTTTACACCGCCGGCATTCTGAAAGACTTAGAACATGCTCAATCTTTCGCCTGGTTTTCGGGCAGAAGATGTGCATTTCAACGGTCGAGGGGGACGGGTGAATACGCAAACCGTGGACAGAATCATCCCCGAAAACCATGTAAAAGACGACAAAACACCATCCGGGGTCTAAAGACAGAATCCAACCAGTTTTGTCATGCCATAAAAGGACCGCCCTTAGGGTGGTTCACAACAAAGGACAAACTGTGCTTGGTTTTGACTGCAGCAGAAACATCAATCACAACCGGTTTTTGAACTCTTTTTGACACAAAAACTGACCAGTCTTTCGGCGGTTTGTGCTTTTTTAATGTTTTTTGTCCAGGTTTTTTGTGCAGATTTTTTCAGGCTTGCGTTTTTTTAGACAATAAAGTGAAGAATGATACACTATTATTATTATTATTATTTATTTTTGAGCGCCCTTGGTTCCAGAGCGCTTTAAATTTAGGGTTTTTTAAAAATAAATAGGGCACACAAGTACAAAGGTGACAAATTACTAACTAACAATTTGGGCAGAAGGGGAGAGGGGAGGGGGGGAGGGTGCTAGCGGGAGGCCGCAGGAAGGAGTTGCAGAGTCTGCGTGAGATGACAGGGCAGGACCCGCATTTTTTTGCTTTTGAAGTTTAAGAATGAAATGCAGAGATTTTTTTCAGGTGGAGGCCAGGCGGAGTGAGGGGTTGGGAATGCGGCTTTAAGGACGATTTTGGGTCAAGGTTTTTTCCAAGGCGCGACTTGTGGAGCTGGTGAAGAGTGAAGCCATTGACTGTGATAAGAGATCGGTGGAGGGGATGAAGTGGGACGGTGGGAAGATGATGAATTCAGTTTTCTCCACGTTTAGTTTTAGGAGACGGGAGGAGAAGAAGGAGGATATGGACGACAGACAGTCAGGGATCCAAGAGAGAAGAGAAGCGATATCTGGGCCGGAGATGTAGAGTTGGGTATCGTCAGCATACAGGTGGTAATGAAAGCCATGCGATGCTATTAGTTGACCCAGACCAATGATGTAGATAGAAAAGAGTAGTGGGCCCAGGACTGACCCCTGGGGGACACCAACAGAGAGTGGGCAAGAGGAGGAGGTGGTGCGTGAGTGAGAGACGCTGAATGTCTGATCAGTGAGGTAGGAGGAGATCCAGGAAAGTGCCAAGTCCGTGATGCCGAGGGAGGAGAGGATTTGAATGAGGAGTGAGTGGTCGACAGTGTCAAAGGCAGAGGAAAGGTCTAAGAGGAGAAGCACAGAATAGTGGCGTGAGGCTTTGGCAGTTGCTAGGTCGTTTGTGACTTTGGTTAGGGCGGTTTCTGTAGAGTGATGAGGTCGGAAGCCAGATTGCAGAGTGTCAAGGAGAGAGTTGGTGGAGAGAGGGGAGGAAAGTTGAAGATAGACGTGTTGCTCTAGGTGTTTAGAGGCGATTGGACGCAGTGAGATGGGGCGATAGTGGGACAGACAAGAGGGTTCAAGAGATGGTTTCTTGAGGATGGGTGTGATGGTCGCATGTTTAAAGGCGGACGGAAAGATTCCAGAGGTCCCACACCATTTTTAGAAAATATATATATGCGCGCACACACACAGAAGTCCAAACGGCAAGAGAAGTTCATTTAAAAACTGACCGCAGCCAGTTTTATTGTCAGCATGTGGTACATAAAATCAAAACAAACAAAACAAATCCTATGCCTGTCCAGCTCTAACTCAACATCAGGATTCTTCTCTATCCCAGTGCCGGCTTAACACCAGTCACCATAACATAACAGTATGTCCATACCACAAACAACGGCACCCACAGGTTCTTAGCAGATGACCTGTTCCCAGGCTGAGAGAGTGTGTCTGCAACTCTGACCTTTTATGTGGCAAACACACCTAAGATTAATCAGACAGCCCAAGACCAGGACTGTCCAGGTGGAGTGGGGGCCCACCCTCGTTTTCCTCACTCCAGCAAGCCAGGCCCTTGAAAATGGGTTTTACTTAAGTTGAAACCAGAATACTATATAAAAAGACTCATATGCATTATTTCCCCACAATCTGACATAAAATCAGAATAAACTTTACCCATTTTAGGTCAACTAGGATTATCAACATTATTTATATTTGCCAAATGCAGAATAATGAGAGAGAGGATTTTTAAGGCATTTTTATTACTTTCTGCAAAGTCAAAAGTCTACATACACTAGGATTACTATGTCTTTAAACCACTTGGGACAGCCCATATGATGATGTCATGTCTTTGGAAGCTTCTGATCTGGTTTATTGGCAATATATGAGTTAATTAGATTCATTTGTGAATGTATTTTAGCGCACACCAGAAACACACTGCTTTTGTGTGTAACATCATGGGAAAGTCTAAAGAAATCAGCCAATATATTAGCAAGATTATTGTGGACTTGCACAAGTCTGGATCATATTTGGGTGCAATTTCCAGATACCTGAAGGTGCCTCCTTCATCTGTACATATATTTATACACAAGCACAAACAAGATGGGATTGTCCAGCCATCATACCGTACAGGAAGGAGACGGGTTCTGTGTCTCAGAGAAGAACATGCTTTTGTCTGATATGTGCATATCAACCCAAGAACAAAAGCAAAAGACCTTGTGAAGATGCTGGCAGAAGCTGGTAAGACTGTGTTATTATCCACAGTGAAACAAGTACTGTATCAATATGGGCTGAAAGGCCACTCTGCAAGGAAGAAGCAATTACTCCAAAAGAAACAATGCGCCTAAGTGAGCAGTCTACCATGTGTAATGCACCTAATGAATGTGTTAGGCACATTGTTCGTATGACTCGACACTTTCAAATGCGCCTAACATGAAGAGGTGTTCTGGGGGCGTTATGGGGGCTTTATGGTGGCGTGTCGCACCACACTCGTAATATTAGACACATATATGAATGTGGTTCGGTAATACTAGGCGCATTACTGCTCTGACAGGCAGACCTATCTCAATGTGGTCTGCCTGAGCCTGAGGAGTCAAAGTGGAAATAGATTTGCTGTAAGGGGCAAAAATGTCCAATATTTCTCAACTTCCACCAGTACAATAATAAAAAGTAATTTATTATACTTATCAAACTGTATAAAATTTAATTATTTAAATTTAATGAAAAATATGATCATACGAATTAATATAAAATATATATCACAAAAATATAAAAATATCTCCTATAAAATGTATTTAAAATTAATAGAATCTAGAACAAATTTTATATTAAAAAACTCACTGATTATGTTGTTCAGATTTTTATATTTAAAATTTTTACTACATTAAATTATAAATTAATTTTTGCTGCTCTCACCCTTTATTCTGCATACAGCAAGAGCCAGCACAGCACAGGTATTGCTGGCACCTGTGGTCCTCCAAGCAGGATCAGTACCATAGTTTCTATTCACTGACATGCTATTCTAATAATTTTTCTGTTATTTCCAGCCTGTCTATAACTTTAATACATGTTGGGCGCATTACTTATGCGCCTAAGTTCCATAATGCGCCTAACTCAATGATGACGCGTGTCAACTTTATACAATATTTATGAATGCACAAAAACCACTTTCATACATCAGGCGCATTATACACTGAAAATGAGACTCGACTATTCACTTTGACGCGCCTGAGTTCATACATGTTGCCCTATGTGGCAATATTGAAGCAACATCTTAAGACGTCAGCCAGGAAGTTAAAGCTTGGGCAGAAATGGTTCTTCCAAATGGACAATCACCGAAGCATACTTCCAAATTGGTTACAAAGTGGCTTAAGAAAACCCAAGTCAATGGTTGGAGGGGCCACACAAACCCCTATCTCAATCCTTTTGAAAATTTATAGGAAAAAGCTGAAAAGGCGGGTAGAGCAAGGAGACCTACAAACATGGCCAGAAAACACCATTTTTCTGTCAGGGGGAAGGGGCCCAAAAATTCCAACAACAATTGTGAGAACTGTGGAAGGATCCAAAACTTTGACCCAAGAAACAGTTTAAAGGCAATGCTACCATATACTAATATAGTATGAAAACCCCTTTTGACTTTGCAGAAAGTAAAAAAAAACCCTTTAAACAATTCTCTATCTCTCATTATCTGGCATTTGGCAAACATAAAAAAATTTTTTGTTCCAATTGACCTAAAACAGAAAGGGTTTTAGTTTGACGATTTTTATCAAAAAAATTGAAATGGCAAGGTTTTTTGGGATCGAAATCTCCAGATCATGCGATAAAAAAGTTAAAATCTAGCATCATCATTAAGATCGCGCCTTTTTTGGGCGCTTCCTTAAATTTTGGGGGCCAGCAAATCAGTTTACAGAAAAGAGGGAGTGTGTGTGCACGTCAGACGGGATTATTTTCCCGAGGCGGAAAAATCACAGCCCCCTCGTTTTACAAGAACAGCTTTCCCTTTTTTCCCCTCATGCTCTCAGCGCCATAGGATAGGACCTTCGCTCTGCCTGTGCCAAACAGCCCGAAATTAGCTATTTCGGACAGAAAACCTCTACATTAGCGTAAACCTTAAAATTATTATATTAGAGATTTGAAATTTCTATTTAGTGGGTTTAGGAAAAATTTTAAAGGAGCATCTACCGCGAAATTCAGGGCGGGGAGCAGGGGGGGGGGCCCGGGCGAACACAGACAAGCTCTACATAAAAACACTGGATAAATTCACCAAATTTAGGTAGACATTGTATGGAATATTTTTATTATTAACAGTTTTCAAATTGAAATATTCCCTGGTTTTTTTGGGCACCTGAATTTAAAATTTGGATAACACACATTTCTATAACTGAGGTCTCTTTTAGGTGCAAAACCCACTTTTTTTTACATATACATTTCAGATAGGTTTTTTCATTTAAAATTTTTACCCATTACACCTGGACTGTTAATTTAATCCACCTTGCAGTTAAATTACAATCCGCAATCTTGTAGTCACACAGGTTGTTTGTTGCCAAAAAGACTGTGTATAAATACAAAACATAACAGATACTGTTTTTTGATTTTTTCGCACCCACTTTGTTCATTGACGCAGCATCACGAAAAATTTTAAAAAGCAATACTAAATTCACCCGGTAAAATTAAAGGTCAAAAAATACCGTTATCAACGAAAACAAAATTTTAGGGTTTTTTTTTGACTTTCAAAACCCACATTGTTCATTAAAGCACATCCCCCCCGTAAATCTTAAAACAAAAATCAAATTTTCACCACAGGTGAATTAAAGGGAAAAAAATCCCGTTATTTCCCAAAACATAACATTCGTTTTTTTGACTTTTGCACCCCAGCAGTTCATTGACCAGCATCCACGTAAATCAAAAACACAATTCAAATTCACCACGGGTAAATTTGAAAAGGTCAAAAAAAACCGTTTTTATACCAAAACATAACAGATACGTGTTTTTTGGATTTTTCCCCAGTCCAGATTTGTTAAAGACACCTGCAGTTAAATTTTGAAACCAGCAATTTGGTTTTGATTAGGGGGGATTTGAGAATAGCTTGATTTACAGCCCTTTTAATAAGGCTTTCCAAAAACTTTCCATACCTTCTCAAATTTTAAATTTCTGAACTTGGAGCAAAATGCAGTGTAAGCGAGCAAAGAGGGGGGTACACGGAAAGGAAAGGTACAGAAAAGGTGCCCCTTCCAGTCTGGCGACAACACCATGCCAGCGGATCGCTTTTTCGGGACCGTCGGGCCCTGTCTCGCTGGGTCAGGCCCGGTGAATCAAAGAAACGAACATGTCGCAAACTGTCCTTCAGGGGAAAAACAACCGCCCAGCAGTCTTACCTCCTCGTCCTCGACACGGCCAAAAATGTCGTCATCAGCATCCGCCCAAACATGAAGCACCCAAATGTCAACTCGTTACCCCACCACTGGGGAAAAATCCATTGTCGCGGACCTCGATGACAAAATGGGGTTTGGGGTCAAAGGCAAGTTTAAAAATCAAAAAAGGATTTTACTGCCTGACCCCCCTTACTGATGCCATCAGAGGAGGTGGGAAGCCGTCACGAAAAAACCCCCGGGGTTCGGCAACGCCTTGCAGTGCCCCTTCTTGTAGCCCCAGCTTCGGATGGGAAAGTCAGGACGCCCAAAGTCACCTGTTTGATAAATGATGATGATGAACACAGGGCGGATCCACCCTGGTTTTTTTCCCGCAAAATTTTGCTTGCGAGCGCTTCATCAGTGGGACGAGGGGGAAACGATGGGTATGTAAATACGGGGCCCCGCCACAAAAAGGGAAGGGCGGCCCAGAAGTCTGCTGATAAAACCGCCAGCCCCGTAGGGCAAACCCCCTCCTCGCTTATCGCCGTCAAAAAGGTCCGACTCTCAAGCCTGGGCCTCTTTGACCAAGCCCTGATTTCCCCCAGCGATTTTTCATATGCCGCCTTTCCCTAAACGCTAAGAGAGGCAAAAACCCTTTAATGGTTAACCACCACCAAAAAGTCAGTCACATGCAGCAAAATGCTGATTGAAATGGGGGGAACACTTGGCCCCAAAAAGGGGCCAACCGACCCGGGGCCCCCAAACCATTGTCACACCCTCTGTCTCCGCCTCCTCCTCCTCCCCACCCCCCAAGCGTTCCTCAGCTCCCCATGTCCCAATTTCATTCAGGGATCAGCCTCCGCTTCACCCTTCCACCGCGCCCGAGTACCACCGCACACCAGAGACCCATCCTACCCCTTCTCCTTCCCCAGTTTGACGCCCTAAACGCCGTACAGCGCCCAGTATGCACCACCTTCTGGTTTCCATTTTTGGGGCAAAAAACACTTTAACCCAAACCACCCAAACCCAAAAAGCCGAATTGGCGGTTTTGCCAGGTTTTTGGGCCTTTTGGAAATGTTCCCTTTTTCCGTCTGGTGACACGAGGGTTTCCGCCACGTCAGGGGCCCCCACCTCCCCCAATACCAAACCCGAGCGGCATTTTTTTGCAGAAAAGCCGTCCCTCCCCCGGCCAACCACTGCCCCAAAATTTCAATGGGTTTAGCATCTGTGTCCGAAAAGTCCACCCCCACCGACACATGGTTTAGAAGCACGGGCCAAAGGCCGCTATATCCTGTGACAGCTCCGGTGAGCGGGTGGATGTTTCTCTTGGGGTGAGGGTGGCTCTCAGGCTGGGCGAAAACCCCTCTTAAAACCGCAGGGATGGTGCGGGCCCTTTCCCCCAAGGGTCCCCCTGGTGGCATCAGTGCCCAAGACACCAGGCCGTGGAGCCCCCCCAAAACAGACCGACGCTGGGGGGGTGACAAGAACCTTGTGCCGGGCAAGGTGGGTGCGATAACGGGCGAAATCTGCTGCCGCCCTTAAAAGGGTGGGGCCGGGAGCACACCCCTTGCCTGGCACATTCATGAACCTTGTCGTCCGGGAATTTCAAAAGAGCTACCCGGGGTCGGGACTTCCTCGAAGAAGGCCGAGGCTGATTCGCACTTCCCCTTCGCAACCCGCTTCGCCCGTTTGGCTGCTTGCAGCTCGCTCGGCCTCCCTCAACCGTCCATTGTTGACGGGGCAACACCGGAATTCCACCCTCCACAGCTCCAGCGATTGTGGCAGCAGCGCAAGCATTCCCAAATCGAAGTGACAAAACCCTACAAGCAGGGGTGCACCTCGGGGTGTTGAACCCCGAGAGGGAGGCAGGGGAAAGAGCTCTGCACCATCCTTGGGGCCCTTTTGAAGAAGCCACCAAAATGGTAGTGCGGACAAGCCCTTGTCCAAGCATTGTGGGGACTTGTTTTTGGAAAGATCGTTTGGGTACTCTGAAACAAAAGGTCCCCCCCACGACGGAGGAGGAGACGACACAGATCGGGCACGGGGCCTTTCTCCCCTCAAATCCCAAGGCCCGACATTTCAAATTTCATCAGCTTTTTAGGCAGTGGTTCGGGTCCAAGCTAGTGCAAGGGGCGCTCAGCTCCAGGGTGGGATCATCTCAGGCAACAGGGCTGTGTTGAAGCTGTGCCGGAGGCACGGGGGGAGGAGGGAGGTATTCCAGACAAAAGAGTAACCGACGTCCCTGCCTTTGGGAAAAAGGGTTGGGGGAATTTGAGGCGGGGAGGGAAAAGGGAAAATCATTTGCTAGTCCCCTCGACCCAGAGGTTTTTGGGGAAATCAAGGGGTCCATCTCCACAGATGCTTGGGTGCCCATTTTCCTCCAACATGATCCTCTCATTAAGGCCATCAAAATGAACAACAGTTACGGGGGGGCCCCCTCCTGGATCCCCGGTACAAAAAAAAACTCACACTTTTCCCTTTCCCCCCCCAAATAAGAGTAAAAAAGCAGGAAATGGAGACCTTCGATTTTCAAAGAGACATCTTTGCGCTGCTTTACTTTCCCCCAAAGCACGGTGGGAACAACTCAGCGACGTGACAGCATAGAGTGCCAAGTAGGGGTAGCGGCACAGCGGCAAGGTGGCGGGAAACCTAATGGGTGACCTCTTGCAAACTTTGTTTACCACCTCACCAACCATGCAATGCAGGGCACACATCCAAAACACAGAGATCACTTAAGACAGGTGCACACTATCTGCGCTCAAAAACCGATTTTTTTTCTGTGTTCCGGACCCAATAACTTCTGGTATCCAAAAAGGGCGAATGGCCCCACTGGGTCGTCACGCCATAAGGTGTTGTCCTGCCCAGCAGCCGCTCAATCTAGCGGAAAACCCTTTACACAGCTTTAGGGGTCAATTTCAGACAAAAGCATCCGGGTTTTCCCCAGATAAATTGGATCGTTTACTTTACAAATGATTCAGGGTGGATCCTGAAGATTTGTGGCCCCCCCTTGCCGAGGCACCCTTATTGCCGGTCACTCACCTCCTTTTTTAAAAAAAATGGTCCTCTTGAAAACTTTTTTTTAAAAAGACATTTCTTTTCGCAGTTTTTTATTCTCTTTTCCTCTTTTTTTCTCTTTTGCTGTAGGAACTGTAAAAGACAGCAAGTTTCATGACAACCCGAAATTCCATTTACTCCAATTTTTTTAAAAGTGCTGAGAAGTCATTTTTTTAAAATTTTTTTGGGTCACGCTTTGAAAGCGCAAACTACAGTCCTATTAAAAAAAAATTTGTTTCAACAGACATTGTTCTTACAATTGCCAAAGTGGCTCAAGGGGGAGCTTTTAATTTTTGGGGGCATTTTGCTTTAAATGCAGAAACTACAGGTCCATCTAAAAAAAATTTGTTTAAAAGACATTTGTTTTCACAATGTCAAAAGTGCTCAGGGTCTTTTTGAATTTTTGGGGGCATTTTGCTGTGACAGCAGCTATACTACAGTCCTATTCTAAAAATGTTTTTTTTTCTTTAACAGACTTTGTTCTTCACAATTGTCAAAGGGCTCAAAAGGGATGGTGCCCGCAGAAAAAGGAATAGGTAGGACACTTTAAAAGGGCACAATTGAAAATACTTGTTTTTGCAAGATCTTTTAAAATAGCTATCAACCCCCCTATTGAACAACCCCTTAATACAATGAAAAAAAGAAACAAAGACTGGGGGATTCCACCTATTTTAAAAATTTTTGTTTTCTAAATTAAAAAAAACTAAAAAAATTCATGTACAAAATACTGGTAAAAAAATTCCCCTAATGACCAGGGAGGTACAGAAAACTTGACCAGATGTGGTTATTCAAGACAGGAGTAGGGGCACGGACAAAAACAAAGTACAGAACCATTTCCCCAGCACGTTGATAAAATGAAAAAAGAATGCCAAGCAAAAAAGGGGACCGGTGTAACAGGGGCGTTAACCACCAGATTTTCCAAATGAAGCTCAATTGGTCCCACTCATACGGGGGGCAAGCCACCCGGTCTTGACGTGTAACTGAGGAAGGGTGGATTCTCACATTCCCTTTTTCCCACCTGCTTTACACGACAGTTTTTGTTGCTTTCGTCATCAGGGCATTTTAAAAATGTGTTAAAGATGACGGGGCGCCCCCTGGGCTCCACCGCACCCACTGTAACCCGGCCCTGGGTCATGCTGTGCACGGACGTTTTTATTTAAGTCCAGTTCAACAAAATGGGGTTTTAAAATCCTTTTTCCGGCCGAATCGGGGTCAGACGTTTTAAAGGCACAGTGGCCCAGGACAGGACTAAAATTCCTTCAACTAAAAAAGGGGTTTAAAGACTCCTTTTTCTGCACTTTTAAACTTTTGGGGCAGACAGGTTTAAAAGGGCATTCTGCGGTACAGGGCAATATATTTTTGTGCCATTCAATAAAATGGTGGTTGAAAGACTCCTTTTTTTGCGGCACTTTTTAAATCTTGGGGGGATGCAGGTTTCGGGGTCATGCTGCGTTTTCCCGGGCAGGGGGTATTTAATTCCCGTTCAAGTAACGATGGGTTTAAATCAAACGCCTTCTCACTTTTTAATTTGGGGTGATTCAGGTTTAAAAGGGTCAGGGGGGTACAAGACAGGGGAATGAATGGTCTGTACTTTTTTTCTGTGACTTTATAACCAAGTTGTTCCAAGATTAGCACTACCATTTGACTGTTTGATGTTAATTTCAGCTTCTCCACCTTGTTTGGGTGTAATAATGAAGGTTTTTTGTTTTCCTCCCATAACTTTAATGGAAACGCTCATAAACGAAGCTCATACGAAAAACCTTTTCGATACGGCCGACATCGCTATCGATCGTCTCGATACCAACGCAATCGCCCAAAACAGTAAGGGGTTTACCCCCATTGGTCTTAATATATAGAGAAAACTTCGGGTTTTAACGTTCTGTACATACACACAATATAAGGATTAGAAGATAATAGAAGATAGATAGATGATAATAATAGATAGATAGATAATAGAAGAAGTGAAGGAAAAAATTTTTGATCCTTTTCATTTTGTAAATTTCCACTGCAAAAACATTAACAGTTATTTTTAAGGGTAGGTTTTTTTTACCATTGAAAATAGAAATTTAAAAAAAAAACCGAAAACCATTGAAAAAATAAAAAAAATTTATTTGCTTTTCAGTGAGAAATAAATATTTTGACCCCTGGCAACAAGACTTAATACTTGGGGACAAAACCTTGTTGGGAACACGTCATTTTTTTATTTTTTTCCATTTTCCTACTATTTCAACCAACATTGTCCCTTCTCACCCAGCGTCTTAAGATTTCATAGCTTTGTGCAGGTCTATGATCTTTTATTTACTATTTGCCTAGCAAACTTAAACCATCATTTCATCATAAAAACAATTAAACAAAATTTATTATCATAAACCCTTAACCTCTAACACACTATTTAAAAACCTGATTTCTAACCTCACCAATTAACCATTTCTATTCTGAAGAAGGGAAAACTCCTTTTTTTATTTCAATCTGGGAACACCACCATTAACAGGGAAAGCCCTGGGACCGGACCTCTAACCCCGATAAGCCTTTAGCTGGTGAAACATGTTGGGGGAGGCAGGGATGACATTTTAAAATTTTTATTTTCTCACCTTTTGTCTAAATGCACCTCGCAAGGGTGTCACAAGGGGCCTTATTTGTTTTGGCCATTAGTTACGGACGACTCCCAAGTAGGGGGTTTTTTTGGATCCCTTACTGGATTAGAAAAGCTGTAATAAAAGGTTTTTCCTGTTAAAGGGGGTTCACCCGACTTGTAATTAGAAAAGGACATTCCCTTCCCTTTAGAATAAAAGGGTTAAATGGAGGTTAAAAATCAGGGGTTTTAAATAGTGTGTTTTAGGTTTTAAAAGGGTTTACATAATAAAAGTTACGTTTTAGTTTTTAAAGATGAAACGATAGGGTTTAAGTTTCCATGGCAAAAAAATAAATAAAGTGATCAAAAGCACTCCTGTTTTCCTTTCGAGATTCCCATTTTTTTGGTGACTCTTTGACAAGGTCTATGATCTTGTCCCTGACATCCATAGAAAGCTCTTTGGTCTTGCCCATATTGTAGAGGTTAGATTCTGACTGATTAATTGAGTCTGTGGATAGAAGTCTTTTATAAAAGTGACTATTTAAAACAGCTGTCTTTAATGCAGGTAACGAGTTGATTCGGAGCATCTAACTGGTCTGTAGGAGCTAGAACTCTTTAGGGGATCAAATACTTATTTCTGCCAGCAAAATGTAAATAAATTTATATAATATATACAATGTGATTTTCTGGATTTTATATTTGATATTATATATCTCAATGTTAAAACTGGTGGCAGGGTAGTACTTAGAAGTCTTGGTTATGCTCTGCAACCAAAATTGGAAATTTCTAGTCGTGTGACATGTCGCACTGTGTTGCTGATAAACCCCATCTGCCCCAGAGAAGGCAATCAGCATTTATGGGTATACATGATCTGGAAGATGGAATAAACTGATGAACTACAGCATGTCAGTCAACCCTTGCACACTTTTTTAGCTCATCATTAAGTTCACATCAATGGCTTGCTGTGCTGTTTTCATGTTGCTTATTCACAATGGTGTCATTTGTCCACTCACAATACTTTCATCACAGCAGCACACAAGCAATTCACATACTGTGCAGATGTAGAAATCCTGTCACCTTTGGCCCAAAAGCCAATAATCATCCCTGTTTGCAATCGCCCTTTTACCATTGTTAGCAACAAGGGATATGCATGCAAACAACCTATCACACATCTATACCCACCAAAGGAACTCACATGACTTTCTTTATGAGCTATGCATTGCTGATGTTGAAAATAGGAAGTGGTCATAATAATGTGACTCAAGTGTGTTTATTCCATTGTATTTTTTAAAAATTCACAAATCTTACCCTCATCCCTACAAAGTTACATATGGAGAACCTCTTAAACTGAAAGAGTAAAGCAGTTATTCTGCTGTAGCAAACAGTTCAATGTCAAATTCAGCCCTGCTATACAATATGGACTACTTAATTGTTCAGGACCAGAGCTATTGTTAGTATAAGGAAAACCGGGTTATTTCCTAGAGCTCCCATTTCCAAAGGGGTCTTCTGGCACAGTTTTCTTTAGATGGATGGCAGCATTGCCAAATAGCTTAAAAACTCAACTTCAACCCATGCCGACAACATCTGCTGATGAAGAACTCTGCCCAATCATAGAAGGAACTGGTTGGCTGTTCAACAACAGCAGCACAGTTTTATCTTTACCTGCTTTGGACTAATATATCATTCAGCAAAGTGAGAAAACTGACTAACAATGTCCAGCTCCCTGATATGTATAGACTGATGTAACGGCTGTGGTAGTGGATCCGCTGGGCCACCGCAAGCGATGGTGGAAGCCCACACCAGGGAACGGAATCTAAGTAGAACCCGGTTTTCACCAGAGCCCGCCGCAAAGCGGGATGGACTTGCTGCGGCGGAGAACTACCAGGTCGTTTCCACTGGCGGGACTTGCCTGCGGTGGTAGCCAAGGATAAGCGTGGTACAGAATCGTGAGGCTGAGGCGTAGTCAGGGACAGGCAATAGGTCAGGACAGGCAGCAGAGATTCGTGGTCAGGAAACGGGAACGAGTCGGTCTGGTACACGGTAAGGCAAACAAGGAACGAAACGCTTACTCTAAAGGCTCAGGAGGCACTAAAGATCCGGCAGAGGGCTGCCGGAGGAGGAGCCAATATATAGGGTCAGTGGCCGGCAATCAGCCAATTACCGGCGCACTGGCCCTTTAAGAGAGGAAAGACTGGCGCGCGCGCGCCTTGGAGAATGGGAGCGCGCCCGGCAGCCGTGCTGGGCGCGCCAGGAGTCAGGAGCGGGGCCGGGTAAGTTAATACACGCCGCGGAACGAGCGCGCACACGGACCGGGCCACGGACCGTGCCGCCACTCGCCCGCGGCCCACGAGTGGGGGTCGGGGAGAGAGCGCGCCCGCAGCCCGGGAAACGGTCTGCGGTGCCGCTCGTTACAGTACCCCCCCCTTAGGCCTCCCCCTCTTCCCAGCCCGGAGGAACCTCAGAATGAGTTGACGGTCAAGGATGTTGTCCTCCGGCTCCCACGACCTTTCCTCGGGCCCGAACCCCTTCCACTCGATGAGAAAGTATCGCTTCCCCCTGGACACCTTCATATCCAAGATCTCCTTCACGCGGAATACGTTAGCAGCATCCGCCACCGGGGAAGGAGGGGCAGCCTTACGAGAAAAACGGTTAAGGACCAGGGGTTTGAGAAGCGACACATGAAAGGAGTTCGGGATACGCATGGAGGGCGGGAGCCGGAGTTTATAGGCCACCGGGTTTAGACGTCTGAGCACCTCGAAGGGCCCTATGTAGCGGGGACCCAATTTGTAGCTTGGGATCTTAAGCCTGACATACTTGGCAGACAGCCAAACTTTATCGCCAGGAGAAAAGACTGGGGGAGGGCTCCTTCTCTTATCCGCCTGAGCTTTCATGCGTGCCGAAGCACGGAGCAAGGACTGGCGGGTCAGGGCCCAAATAGTCTTCATGTCGCGGACCAGCATATCTGCAGCAGGAACTTCGGACTGAGAGGGCAGTGGGAGAGGAGGGCGGGGGTGCAGGCCGTACACAATATAGAAAGGAGAGGCCCCCGCTGACTCGGAATCTAGGGAATTATAGGAAAATTCTGCCCAAGGGAGTAGGTCAGCCCAGTCATTCTGACGCGCCGAGACAAAGTGGCGCAAGTAGGTCCCCAGGACCTGGTTAACCCTTTCTACTTGGCCATTTGTCTGGGGGTGATAGGCCGAGGAAAAATCGAGCTTAACCTGCAACAGGGAACAGAGGGCCCGCCAGAATTTGGAGACAAACTGGACTCCGCGGTCAGAGACAATTTGCAGGGGCATCCCGTGTAGGCGAAAGATGTGGTGAAAAAATAGGTTAGCCAGGCGCGGGGCCGAGGGCAGACCCGTCAGTGGGACAAAGTGAGCCATCTAGAAAAACGATCTGTAACCACCCAAATCACGGTGTTACCAGAGGATGGGGGGAAGATCGGTTATAAAATCCAACGCCACATGCAACCAGGGGCTAGTAGGGATGGGCAGGGGAAGCAGGAGCCCGACAGGCCTGTGACGAGGTGTTTTGTTACGGGCACAGGTGGCACAGGCCTCAACAAATTCCTTAACGTCCCTAGCGAGGTCCGGCCACCAGTAGAACCGTGAGATAAGGAGATGGGTTTTACGGGCGCCGGGGTGTCCGGCCACCAACGAGCAATGCCCCCACTTCAGGATCTGTCTGCGGAGTGCGGGGCCCACGTATGTCTTCCCAGGCGGGACATTCCGGAGGTCGACAGGGGCTGAGAGGACAAGACGCTCCGGGGGTATTAAGTGCTCCGGGGATGTTTCTTCTCCGACCACATCAGAAGCGCGAGATAACGCATCCGCCTTCACATTCTTTTCCGCCGGACGGAAGTGGATTTGGAAATCAAATCGGGAGAAAAAGAGCGACCATCTAGCCTGGCGTGGATTGAGTCGCTGGGCCGTCTGGAGGTACTGGAGGTTTTTGTGGTCAGAATAGATACTGATGGGATGCCGAGCACCCTCCAGTAGATAACGCCATTCCTCCAGGGCTAGCTTGATGGCTAACAACTCCCGGTCTCCGATCGTATAGTTCCTTTACGCTGGTGAGAAAGTTTTAGAAAAGAAGCCGCAGGTGACTGTTTTCCCCGTTGGCCCCTTTTGCGTGAGGACCGCACCGACCCCGACCGACGAGGCGTCCACTTCAAGTGCAAACGGCTTAGAAAGGTTCGGCCGAGACAGGATAGAAGCGGAGGCAAAGGCAGACTTCAAACTCGAGAATGCTTCCTCGGCCTCGGGTGGCCAGCTACGTGGGTTAGCATTCTTTTTCGTGAGCGCCACAATGGGTGCCACCCGTGTGGAGAAGTGTGGGATGAACTGCCGGTAATAATTACAGAATCCCAGGAAGCGTTGTATAGCCCGAAGACCAACAGGGCGAGGCCATTGCAGGACGGCAGACAGCTTGGCTGGGTCCATCTGCAACCCTTGGTCCGAGATAATATATCCCAGGAAAGGCAGGCTGGTCTGGTGAAAGATGCACTTTCCCAACTTGGCGTATAGGCGGTTGGCCCGGAGGCGCCTCAGAACCTGGCGGACGTGAACACGGTGAGTCGCCAAGTCAGACGAGTAGACCAAGATGTCGTCCAGGTATACTACGACACACGTATACAAGAGATCCCTGAAGATGTCGTTCACGAATTCCTGGAAGACGGCTGGGGCGTTAAAAAGGCCGAATGGCATGACCAAGTATTCGAAGTGACCGTCCATGGTGTTAAAAGCCGTCTTCCACTCATCGCCCTCCCGGATGCGGATGAGATTATAGGCTCCCCTTAAGTCCAATTTGGAGAAGATCTTCGCACCCTGTAGACGATCAAAGAGCTCAGGAATCAATGGCAAAGGATACCGATTCTTCACCGTGATCTTATTAAGACCCCGGTAATCAATGCAGGGTCGCAGGGTACCGTCCTTCTTTTCCACGAAGAAGAATCCCGCCCCTGCGGGAGAGGAGGATTTCCGTATGAACCCCTTCTGGAGGTTCTCCCGAATATATTCAGACATAGCTTGAGTCTCGGGAATGGACAGGGGATAGACTCGGCCCCGGGGAGGACTGGTACCTGGCAGTAGGTCGATCGGGCAGTCGTAAGGTCGATGAGGAGGAAGGATCTCCGCTTCTTTCTCCGAAAAGACATCGGCGAACCCCTGATAATCGACGGGCAGGCCGGCCAATAGTTCGCGGGGGGTTGTGCGAGAGTCGGTAAGCACCGGGCGAGGTGCCACCAGGCAACGGCTCAGGCAGTTGGGCCCCCAGCGAGTGACTTCACCCGACGTCCAGTCTAGCGTAGGAGAGTGGAGTCGCAGCCACGGAAGTCCGAGAAGAAGCGCCGAAGAAGAGCGTGGCAACACGTAGAAGGCGATCTTCTCCTTATGTAGGACTCCCACGTGAAGAGACAGAGGCTTGGTGACGAACTGTATAGTGTCGCTTAGCAGTTCGCCGCTGACCGAAGAGATGACCAGGGGTTTTTCCAACCGGACCACCGGAAGACGGTACTGCGACACCAAGGAGCGGTGAATAAAGTTCCCGGCAGAGCCAGAATCCAGGAAGGCGGAGGTCCGGAATGAGAGGCCAGCATCAGTCCCGACTTGAACAGGCAACATCATGCGTGGAGAGGAGGAATTTGCACCCAGGGACGCCTCTCCCACGAACCCTAGGTGCGGGAGTTTCCCGGACGTTTTTGGACGTTGGGGACAATTCCTCCGGAAGTGCTCAGGACTGCCGCAGTAGAGGCACAGGTTGCCAGACCGACGTAGGGCCAGTTCTTGCTCTGAGAGATGTACCTTGTCGACCTGCATAGGCTCCACAATAGGGAGTGGTGCGGATTGCGTAGGTTGTCTCTGGAACACGGGAGCCAGGCGGGGATACCGGCGTGTACGTGCCCCATCTTGTTCTTGCCGGAGCTCCTCTCGTCTCTCGGCGAAACGCACGTCAATGCGGGTAGCCAACTGAATTAACCCGCTGAGAGAGGACGGGATGTCTCTTGCGGCCAGCACATCCTTAATCCTACTCGAAAGACCCCTTTTGAAGGTGGCGCACAGGGCAGCCTCGTTCCATAACAACTCTGAGGCTAGTGTGCGGAACTGCACTGCGTTGTCTCCCACCGACGAGTCTCCCTGGCAAAGAGGTGAGGAGGGCAGTCTCGGCAGAGGATGCCGGGCCGGTTCCACAAAAACGCTGCGGAACTCCTGGAGGAAGGGACTGCAGATCCATTGTCACAGGGTCGTTCGATCCCACAGAGGTGTGGCCCATGCTAAGGCACTTCCCGGAAAGCAGGCTGACCACGAATGCCACTTTGGAACGCTCCGTAGGGAACTGGTCCGCCATTAATTCAATGTGCATTGAGCACTGGGTGATGAAGCCTCGGCACTGCTTGGAGTCCCCTTCAAACTTGGACGGTAGCGGTAACCGGAGCTTGGGACCCCCCGTTGCGGATGGAGTGGTGGGGGGGCGGTTGTAGCCACAGGTGGAGTTGGCGGCAGCGGCTGGTTCGCCAGGAGTTTGCTGTAACATGACGGTCAACTGGTCCAACTGCTGAGCCTGTTGCGCAATTTGACGTGACTGTTGCGCGACGACTGCGGCAAGGTCCGCTTCTCCAGGCAGAGGCACCTTGGCGGGATCCATGGCCGGATCTTACTGTAACGGCTGTGGTAGTGGATCCGCTGGGCCACCGCAAGCGATGGTGGAAGCCCACACCAGGGAACGGAATCTAAGTAGCCCCCGGTTTTCACCAGAGCCCGCCGCAAAGCGGGATGGACTTGCTGCGGCGGGGAACTACCAGGTCGTTTCCACTGGCGGGACTTGCCTGCGGTGGTAGCCAAGGATAAGCGTGGTACAGAATCGTGAGGCTGAGGCGTAGTCAGGGACAGGCAATAGGTCAAGACAGGCAGCAGAGGTTCGTGGTCAGGAAACGGGACCGAGTCGGTCTGGTACACGGTAAGGCAAACAAGGAATGAAACGCTTACTCTAAAGGCTCAGGAGGCACTAAAGATCCGGCAGAGGGCTGCCGGAGGAGGAGCCAATATATAGGGTCAGTGGCCGGCAATCAGCCAATTACCGGCGCACTGGCCCTTTAAGAGAGGAAAGACTGGCGCGCGCGCGCGCCTTGGAGAATGGGAGCGCGCCCAGCAGCCGTGCGGGGCGCGCCAGGAGTCAGGAGCGGGGCCGGGTAACTTAATACACGCCGCGGGACGAGCGCGCACACGGACCGGGCCACGGACCGTGCCGCCACTCGCCCGCGGCCCACGAGTGGGGGTCGGGGAGAGAGCGCGCCCGCAGCCCGGGAAACGGTCTGCGGTGCCGCTCGTTACAACTGATAGTATGAGGGGGAGGCATCTGGACCAGTTTGTGTGGAAGGGTTATAGCCATCACAGCTGCTATGGGGCCCAAGGGTTGAGGGGGCTCTTCTCAGGGACAAGGGAACAAGAAGTTAGGGGCTTTCTGCTCTCCAGCACTACAAGTACTTGCCAACTGTTGAAACTGGTCCTCAGTGAGATCTTCAGCTGCGTTACACATAGCGTACTGCCACAACAAACTTGCATAACTAAATCCTCTTTGTAACAAGCAACACACCTTACAAAAGGTCATCCCTACTACACCAAACTGTGTAACGACTCTGAAAGAAAGCCAATTGAGTGGTTTGGCGTCACCCTGCTTTCCTGGATATTGGATAGTTTATTCATCATCTAGGAGAGCTGGGAGATGGTGCAAAACTGTGCCTAAAACTAAACCATTACACTACTACCAATATTACCACCATACAGTGACCATATAGTAGTAGATACTGGGGTACACTGGCTCTGCAGATTGTATATTTCCTCGATACAGTGCCCATATAGTGGTTATTCACAGGCTCTGCAGACTGTATATTACCAAAATATAGTAGCCATATAGTGGTAGATACCAGTTATACAAAGCCTCTGTAGACTTAAAAGTGACTACAGTGGAGTTACATCCTTGGACTCACAGGAGACGTCTGATATGACTGGAATTGTTCTCTTTCCCTTTTCTTCTCCAATCTGTCCAGACCGTCATGATATCTACTCCTGGTCACAAATTTACCACTCAAACATCTTAGAATTCTAATTTTTCCAGCATTTGCCTACCTGTGCTCCCACCTCTGTACAAACTCCACCTATAACCTCCCCACCTCCATAGATGGAGGTGGAAAGGTTATAGGGTGGGAGGTGGATGTGGTGATAAGTAGAGATGAGAAAGCTATGACATGTTAGGTGAAGGTTAGGAGGTCATAGGGTGTTAGATGGAGGTGGCGATAGGTGGAGGTGGAGGGGCTATGGGGTGTTAGGTGGAGGTGGGAAGGTCATGTGGTGTTAGGTGGAGGTGGGGATAGGTGGAGGTGAGGGGTCCATGGGGTGTTAGGTGGAGGTGAGGAGGTTGTTGGGTGTTATGTGGAGGTGAGGGGGCGATGAGAGGATCGGTGGAGGTGGTAAGGAGTTTATAGAGTTATAGGTGGATGTTGTGATAGGTAGAGGTGAGGGGGCCATGGGGTGTTACGTGGAAGTGAGGAGGTTTTGGGGTGTTAGGTAGAGGGTGATAGCTGGAGATGAAGGGGCTATGCAGTGTTAGGTGGAGGAAATGAGGTTATGGGGTGTTAGATGGAGGTGGTAGGGAGTGATAGGCTGAGGTGAGGGGGTTATAGGATGTAAAGTGGAGGTGGAGAGGTTATGGGGTGTTAGCTGTAGGGGTTAGGGAGTGATAGGTAGAGGTGACGGGGAAATGGTGTGATAGATGGAGGTGGTGAGTTGTTTATGGGGTGATAGGTGGATGTGCTGATAGGTAGATTTGAGAGGGTTTTGGGGTGTTAGGTGGAGGTGGTGAGATTATGGGTTGTTAGATGGAGGTGGTGGAGGGCGATAGGTGGAGGTGAGAGGGCTATGACAGGACATGGAGGGGATGGGGAGTTTATGGGATGATAGGTGTAGGTGAGGGGGCTCTGGGGTTATAGGTGTAGGTTGCAGGGGGTTTATGGGGTGATAGGTGGGGGTTATATTTTGTGTTCGCACTAAGGTGAATAACACAATTGTGGAGGAGGGTTGGGAGAGAGGAGTACAGAGCACAGCTTACAAATTCCTGGGAGGTGTAGAGGACCCCACAGACCCGGAGATTGTGCTGTGGCTGTGGTCTTTACACCCAGAATCATATTGTGCAGGTTGAACTCAATAGCCTGGAACTTCAGAAGATAAGCTGCGACATGATCTTCAGGGAGTGCAGATGATGGAGTTTAGCACTGTTATGTTTTTATTTTTATACAGGTTTCCCCTTTTTACTATGTCAGACCAGCATTGGATTGATTTATTTTATAAAATGGTAAAAGAGGACTATTGTTAGGGATTGTTTATTTGAATAAAAGTTTTTTTTATGTGTTTCGTTTCTGGGTTTTTTTCCATTTTCATTTCAGTGTTAGTAATTGAGGCATGTGAGAGATGCCTTTCCATTATTATCGCTTGGGCTTGATGTCATTGACCCCATGTAACTATTACCCCAGTACCTAATGCACCAGAGGCACTGAGAAGAGCTGGGTTACAATCAGAAGCGGACCCTCTAATGTGGTGATCTGCTTCTAGGGTGGTTGTGGGCTGGTATTTTTAGGATGGGAAGGGGCCGAATACTGCAAAAATGGGCAACTACTGTAGTCATTACAGTGGATGCATATGTTTAGATTCTTAATAAATAATTTATTGCAGACTGATATTATCAAGATGGGAAGATCGATGGATACTGGTCCCTTCCCACTCTAGAAATACCAGCCCGCAGTCACCACAGGAGGGGACCATCACATTAGAGCAGGGCTCCCCAACTCCAGTCCTCAAGGCCCACCAACAGGTCATGTTTTCAGGATATCCTGCAGAATGCACAGACAATAATGAAATCACCTGTGCAATGCTGAGGAAAGCCAGAAAACATGACCTGTTGGTGGGCCTTTAGGACTGGAGTTTAGGACCCCTGCATTAGAGGGTCCAATTCTGATGGTAACCCAGCTCTTGCCAGTAACCCTGACATTTTGGGTACTTGGGTAATTGTGACACGGGGTTAGTATGAATCTTGGAGTGACAAAAAACAAAGCTGGCTGACACCAAGCCCAAGTGAAAGTAATAGAGAGGCGTCTGTCAGATGCCTCCATTACTAACACTAGAATTAAATGGGAAAAAAACCAGATACAAAACATAAAAAAAGTTTTTATTTAAATAAACACTCCCCAACAACAAAACTCTTTAACCATTTTATTTACCAAAACTAGATCCAAGGCAGTTTCACTCCTAGAATCCGAAGTAGTGCAAAAGGGAAACCTGTAAAAAGACAGGATTATTATACATATACAAATACATAGGCTGGAGAGCCTATTCAACCTCTAGGGAAGTTAGGTGACACCCATCGCCCACAGGTAACACCTAGTTTTTCATGATAGGAAAATTGATTGCCTCCTTTGAGGGATGGGGTGTCACCCAGCTGTCCTGGAAGCTGGATAGGCCATCCAGCTTCTCCCCCCTGTCTCCTTCAACCACCAGAGACATGCCGCAGGGGGCAGAAGACAAGAAGCAAAGGGATAACTTGGAGACAGACTGCAGGGTGCAGTAGACAGGGAGCAAAGGGGAGCAACTTCTGCCCCCTGCCTCTTGCAGCCTGTCTTTGGAGGAGACAGGCTCGCGGAACAACTCCTGCAACCTATATCCTGCAGAAGGAGGAAGTAAGGAGGCAGGAGCCTAAAGACGCCGGGAGCAGGCGAATACTACTTAAAGGAGTTTGAGCTGTTCGTGCTGTTCAGCTAATTCTCTCAGATTGAGTTTGAAATCCAGGGGCGTCTCTCCTCTTAGCAGGCTTGTCTCCCCTCCCAGGAGGCGTGTCTCTCCTCCCAGGAGGCGTGTCTCCCCTCACTGAAGAACTGTGACATCATCATTTTGTTTGAAGCAGGGGAGGCAGAAGGTTGTCTGGATATAATAGCTCTGTAGCTCCTGCATGCTTATGTCTTCAGCCTTCAGGCTCCACAAGCTCCAGCAAGCACCTGTTTATATCTTGTTTTACACACAAATGACACTGAAAGCCAGCAGCTTTTACTTCTGTTCTAGTGGTGTTCACCCAAATTGTACTGACAACAGGCAGAGATCTTTACTCAACCTGCTCATCCTGTAACTAACTTGGGCTTGCAGTGTAGTGGTAGATCTTTGCTCTTACAATGAATGGGTTTGGAGTTCTAGTCCCTCAGAGATTATTTTTTTCCCCCCTAAATTCTAACATAGTAGAGAGACCTAAAATATATATGTCAATCTCTATAATGATATATATACACATACATAGCTCCCCTATATCATGTCTCATCCCCCAGAGTATATGTATTGTTTCACATATGTTGGAAGTGCTTGGTGTGACTACTGTGAGGATGGGACACGATATAGGGGAGCTTTGTGTGTGTATAAATAAAATTATAGATGTTCACACATATATTTTCATATCTTTACATATGTGTATAATTTATAAAAGAGAAAAAAATACTGATGGGGCTTGAACTCCTAACCTCTCTCTTGCAGAGTGGATCAGCTAAGCACTACACTACACAAACAGCTTGTAGAACCATGGTGTTGAATCCTTATGTTATACACTACATATGATGACATCATAAGGAGGCGGGGCTTGCATTAGATCTGAGGAACAGAACGCCCTATTTTCAAAGTAGCAGCTTAAGGATGGGTGTGAGGAGGTGAATCAACCTCTTGGCAAAAGCCCTTTAAACAGCCAGTAATTGCCCAGATCCTTCACCCTCGAGCTGGGAGATGTATATAGAGCCAGCAGACCTTATAGAGCCATCAGATTTTAACAGCTCAGAGGGGTAAACCAGGTGTGCAGGCAGCCAAACAAACGCAGGGGCGGGCCGGGTTTTTCCTTCTAGGGGCGTATCCCCCAAAAGGGGGAATTAAAAGTCAATTTAAAAACTAAATAGGCTGTATGGGGCAAAACTTTAACTTTACTTCATTTTTATAAATTGGTGCATAAAAGACAAGTTTTTATGCAACACCTTTGGCAATAAAAACATATGAAAACGGGGAGTAAGTATGGTTCTCCATTTTGGAGGGAAATGATGTCCTAAATGCTTGAAAAGGAAGGGTCCTTCCAATCCGCGCATGCATGGCGGCAGGGGTGCAACTCAGCAGTGGCTCCCACTAGCTACTATGGACATCACTTACCCCCTAAACAGGAGAAGCTAAACGCTAAGTACTGCCAGTTTTCATAGTTTTTCTTGTAAGGTGTTCGTCAAGAACTATGTCTTTTATGCCCAATTTTTAAAAAAAAGAAATTTCAAAAGTTTTTTTCCTACGCCTATGTTACGGTTTTTTATTGATATAGGGGATTTAAGCAAGGACCCTAAAAGGGGACATACGTGTGCACGCTAAAAACGGCATTGTTTGCAATTTTTGAAAGAAATTAGCCAGCCAATCAATGCAGGGGGGTGTCTAGGGGGGGGGAAAACATCCAGGGGCGTGTCCGACCCCCAAAAACAGGAATAGAAAACAGATTTACAGAAAGCTCATATCGCTAAACCAAGTGACGAGAAATGCAACCCCAATTAAAAAAATGCTTATTTTTTTCGTCCCCCCCTAAAGGCATAATCTTTGTAACGATAAAACCCCTTTAAGTCTTCAGACAGGGCTGATGACCTCCTTCCAGGCAGCATGCCCTTGCCGAAAAGGCCATATGCGGTGTGCAGATGGACTTATAGGCTAGCTGCAGAGGCCGCCCCTCACTGTTAGTGGCACTGTAGCAGCATTGTATGATACTACCTGCTACTCCAGTGTCACTTTTCTTAAAGGGGTTGTCTCATCTCACAGTTACATAGGATGCATGAATGAAATATTTCTTTTTTACTTGCATTCCTGGTAAGCTTCGTAATTAGCATAAAACTCATGTATTCAACTTTTTTGTTTTTTAGTCAATTGATAAACCCTGCTAGCGGTCCCTTTTAAAAAGGTTTTAAATTTGTGTCTTTTGTTAAAGACAGATAAAAAACCCAACTTCACGCCTGCAGTTCTGTGCACCTCAACCTGTGTGATGACATCAACCCCCGCATCAGAAAAAAAAACAGCTGGGGAGAAAAAGTACACAGGTTGGTCACTAGAGAAACCGAGGCCTCAAAGGTGAAAATCACTTGTACCTTCTCAACAAAAAAAATGAACAAGAAATATGTTTGGGAAAACATCTTAAATCTAGTGTTCACTACATGTTGGAAAGCTAATTTTTTGGTAGCGAGAAAACCCCTTTTTAAAAGAACCCCGCCCCCAACCAAAAGGTTTTTTACCCCAACCTTCGTGTGGGTACGGTAGGGGACTCCCATTTGCGGGAACCTCCTGCATAATTTTGGGGAAAAGTTTGTTAATTATGGCAATCCTATTTGGGTTTCCCTTTATATAAATCGTTTTTAAATTTATACCTTTAATTGCTACAAATCCCACTGTTTTTAGTTTTTTAACATTAGGTTGGGGGGCCCCATCCATTTTGCTTTTTGGGGCCCTGTGAATACGGGTTATCCCCCCTGTGTGAGAGGGTTAAAAAAGAACGGAACAAATGGGAGGGGGAAATAAGAGTCGGGTGGGGGAAGGGTGGGCTGTTTATAAAGGGGAAATGCATAAAGAGGAGTCTATTGCAGGGAGGGGCAGGGAGAGCCCATCAGTTTTTAAAAAAGGGAGGGCGGGGGGAAACAGATAATCTGAGAAGAAAATTATGAGGAGCAGCCCTGTAACAGAAAGGGCAAAAGGGAGCACCCTTCTAAAAAAACCTGTGGGAAAGGTTTAAAGGTTGAGCAGTCGTTTTAAAAGAACTAATGATTTTACCTGAAGTCTTTTTAATTTTAACGGGACTGGAAATTACTTACACCTTTCTGCAGAATATTTTAGAAACTGTTTATTTTACCACCTTTGTGTGAGGGTAAATTTAATTTTGTATTGTTTTTTTTTAAAAAATTCAGTAACAGTTCAGCAACACTAGTAAATCACTATGTTGAAAATGAAAAAGGGGTAAAACCCTATAATGCTTGTCTTAAATTTAGCGGAAAATTGTTGCTAATCTTAGGCTAAATCCACACAGCAATTTGGAAATGCTGCCCAAAATCCGACGGCATTTTAAAAATTGTTTGGCCCACCCCCCCCTCCCCCCCTTTTATTGCGAAAATTTTTGCGCAAAAAAACAGTGGCCCGGTTTTTGGGTCCCGGCGGCCCATTCCCTTGGGGCGGGGGAAAACCCCGGACCTTTGGGGTCCCACAAAATTTAAGAACATTTTTCTAAAATAAAAATCGGGGGATTTTCATAAAAAAATTGTGTTGTAAAAGACAACAGCACGGAATTTCCCTATTGAAGTCAACCCCACGCAGGGCAGGGAAAATTTTTCAGGATTCAAAATACTGAATCTGCTGAAAATCCAACCAAAATTCCTGGGGCTGTGCAGAACCTTTAACTTTAGCCCCTTTTACAGTGGGGTTTTTGTTCTGAAAGGGCCCAATTTAAAGGGTAGAAGTAAATCACAGAAATGGGGTTTTTTTTTGTAGTAGTATAGAAGGTATAAAATTTTGTTTTAAGGAAAGGGGGGACAAAAGCTTTTATCTTTTAAGATCTTACTATCCACAAGGCTATTAATTAACCCTAAAAGTATTTTAAGTATGTTTGCAAAATATACAAGTAAGAAGTCTCCATGTACTTCTATAGGAAAATCGGGGGTACAGTACAGAACCACAAAATCCAATTTTTGCTATAATAAAACCCCGGAAATGTAAATTACATAGCATGAGACCACGGAAAATTCCATAAAGATCAAATCTATTTGACTCCTAAGAAACTAAAAAGGGGATTTACAATAATTAGTGAAAAAATGATTCCGGGCATTGCAAAAAGGGGCCACTTTTCCCGCCCATTGTTTTTAAATGCTTTCCCAACATGAATCCCCAACAGTTTTGTTTGAAATTTTAATGATTTTAAAACGGGGGAACAATGATATATTTTACTTTTACGGCCTATTAAGATGCATCCATTCACAGAGAATATCACTACATATTTTCTCAAGTCATTTTTTTCATCAATTGAAATAAATTTTGGGTTTAATGACATATTAGAGTATGACAAATAATGTTTTTTAAAGGTTATAGACCCCTTTTTGAAACGAAATTTTAAATTTGTTTTGGTTTTTCCCCCTTAATGCAAAAAAAAAAGAAATTTTTCCCGGGTACAGCCCTTTTTTTAAAATTTCCAAAACCATTTTTCGGGGTGGGTTTTTGTGGAAGTCCTTCACTTTTCCTGAAAAACCCAAAAGCAAATCGCTAAAGCTTTGGGTTCCTGTTTTTGACTGGCTAGCTTTTGCATTTCCAACCTTTTTTTTGCCTTAGGTACAAAGGATAAAAGAAAAGGGTTTTCAACACAGCCATCAGAACATGGATAAGGAGTAGGCATTCAAGTTTGGCCGCTCACACAAGCTGAAGATAGAGAAGAAAAGCACACATAAGCCCCAAATAGGTTTGTGTACAAGTTTTTAGAAAACCCAAAAGCACCACAGTAAGTTCTAGCTCTAAAAACCAGATCCCCCCCAATCAAAAAGTATTTCTGCACAGACAAACATATAGGAGAAAATACAAAACTAGGAACAGGCTAAAAAAACGAATTCATGGGGACTAAAAATAAATTTAAAGAACAAAGATTGCGGGCCAAAAATTTTAGCACAATATTTATTTTCAAAGTTACCCCCAAACCCAAATATTTTAAAAAAAAAAATTCCAAAGGGGGCTTTGGCTTCCCCAGTGAAAACGCCCGGATGAAATCCCAAAACCAAGCTCCTGGCAGGACACAGCTTAAGAGAAGATTGACCAAGAAATGGGTGCCAGAAGAGGGAAAAAAGCCACCAAGCTCTCTAAAAGCCCCTTTCCTTTTTGGGAAAAAATCCCCTATTTCAAACTTTTTTAACCCCCTTGCGGGCATGGAGGGAAAAACTTAGGTCGGGCGCGCCTCTCCAGCCTCGGGGGCCATCTTCCCCTACTTCCTTCCCTGGGAAAGGGGTTCCGCGGCGAAACACTCACCCCCCGGAATCCCACCAGCGGCTCCCCTTTTGTCTCCTGGCAGCAAAAATTTTCCCGGGCCCTCCCGGAACTGCCCATTGCCCCCTTCCGCTGCGAAGAGTAGCAGACTGTGAATCCTGGCACCGGGCCCTTGAGCCCCGTTTTCCCCTCTGGGCTAAGGTTACTGCGGGACTTTCCCGCGAACCCACGCTATATCGCCCCAGAGAATCTTTCCCAGTCCCCAGAGACAGTTTCCTCTTCGGCCTCTCTCTTCCCTCTGTGAGGTGGCCCCCCAGCTGGGCAACTAACCCTTCGGGGCCCGGGCAGTCCCACCCCGCCATTTTTGCGGCCCCAAGAGGAGCGACAGGCACCATCACAGCTCCCGGGGAGCTTCACCCAGATGGCACGTAATTTAGCAAGGGGAACCCTCTGTGCCCCCAATTCAAACCCCTTTAAAGGGCCCTTCAGCTCCCCAAAATAAAGCCCAAAAACAGAGGCAAGGGTCTGTGGTGCCAGAGGGACATGCGGGATCGACCATCCGGGCACGGGGCCCTAAACCCCAAACATCGGGGCTCTGTGAACTGGGGCCCCAGAAGTTCCTTGGGGACTACCATATTGTGTCAGACCCTGTGTCCCACACTGAGCCCACACAGGGGATAGCAAGAATTAACAGGCTGCAGACTGCCCCCCCCCTCCTCAGACTTCATCTATGGGGACTTCCTCTTGGAACTCTGTGGTAGGTAGGCAGCTCCTTACTACCACTGCTACCATCCACCCCCAACCTGAAGCTTTACACCAGCTGATATACTTGGTGGGAGCATGGGACTCATCTCAGGCCTCGACCAGCCCTGCCATGGCTCGTCCCAGTACAGATGCTGCTCCTCTGCAGTCAACACAGTGCTTACCACTCCCTGTACCTACTATGCTTCACTCAACTGTGATTCCCACTAAGGCTGTTTCTTCCATCACCATAGGACCCTCTCAGGTGGGCTCAATAAGCACCATCACTCAACACTTGGCTCCGGACGAACGAGCCTGGGATCAACCGGGCGTCAAGTGGCTCTCTATTGTGCAAGAGGCAACTTGGTCCTCTAACCCAGGCTCCCCAACATGGGTCAGTAGCCCCAGTCCCGCACATGAGGCTCCCTCCCTGCGGATGCAGGACATCTCCACTTCCCAGCAAATTGGCGGACCTCCACCTCCAATCCTACCTTCTCCTGATGTAGCTCTCCAAGCCCTCTCTTCACATCCAGAGTTGCAAGCATTGCTTTCTCTTCTTCCATCTAAATCGGATGTTCAGCAGTTGGGACGAAATCTCAGGCAGGCTTGGCGCCAGGATTTGCAGCCGGTCCAGGCAGCTGTAGGGGAATTGCAGCAGAAATGTCAGCAGCTTGAGGAGACACGACCTCTAACGCAATAACAAGTCTCCAAGCAGCACTGGCTGACCAGATTGAGCACCATAACCATCTAACGTCTCAACTTGACGAACTTGAGAATCGCAATCGCCGCAACATCAGGCTCCGGGGCCTTCCAGAAACACTGCGCACCTCTTAGCTGATACCGGCTCTTACTAAAATGTTTAACTACATATTAAGCAGACCTTATGACACCTTCATAGAATTCAACCAAGTCAAGATCCCTCCAACCCGAGAGATATCATTTGCAGGATCCACCACTATAACGTTAAGGAGGAAATTCTGAGGAAAGCACGTCTCATGGGATCTATTCATTATGAAGGCACCCTAATTGGACTCTTTCCGGACCTGTCCAGGCAGACCCTTAGAATGAGATCTGCCCTCAAGCCCCTGCTCTCTGTTCTCCAAGAACGCAACATCCAATATCGTTGGGGCTTCCCTTTCGCCCTACAAGTGAAGCATGATGACGCCATGGTTTCCTTTTGATCTTTGGTTGATCCCCCGGCTTTCCTTTCTGCCCTGGACCTACCACCAATGGATCTTCCTGATTGGGAGACTGCGATTGATCCAAATTCATCTGGGTCGCTTCCCACCAAACAATGACCGACTCACTGGCCCTCCTCCTCAACATCCCAGAAATCCCAGCGTCTGAATCGACGAAGAAAGGATCCGGGTGCTCACGCTAGTTCCGTTGGTCCTCTTCACTTAACTGAACTGAATTAAGGGATGTGTGAGATCCTCAAATGTGATTGGAGTGCTACCCCAGGCCTTCTGTTTTTCCCTCCTTCCTTCTCTCTACTGGGTCATCTAACTTGCCTAACTTTCTACTTTATGCGTCATCTTCTTTCAGGTTGCTGAATGCCGATAGCATTGATTGTGTTTCTTTATAATCTGTTCTTACCGTGCTTAACATACTTTGCTTTTCAGGTGAACACTCCTGCCCATTGGAGCTCTAATGCTAGAGTTTTCTTTTGTCTCTTACCCTGTGGGAACCATCCTCGCAGGTGGTCCAGGTCGGCCCCCGAGTGCCGCTTGGGTCTTTCCTGACCAGCTCACAGTGTTGGTCTGTTGCAGTGCTTAGGCTGCTCCTTTGTTTGTTTCCCGTATTCTGTTTTTTTGTTAAGTAGGCCTTGTTGGCCTTTATTGTTCTGTCATTTCCCCTTTGTTCTCCATCCCCCCCTCCCAGCCAGTCGGGGTCAGTCCCTCTGTCATTCTCCGGTAGGAATTCTCCCTCGTGCACTACCCTGGTATGATGCACACTTTGAGGGTTATGTCCCTTAATGCCAAGGGACTAAACAGAAAAACAATCAAAACTCTTCTATCATTTGCATAAGCTGAAATCTCATATCTTATGTCTTCAAGAGACACACTTGTTACAAGCTCAGGAGCGGCTTCTTCAAAACAAATTCTACCCTGCCTGGTACCATAGTGGTAACACTGACCAGAAAACTAAAGGAGTGGCCATTCTCATCCGTAAGTCCCTCCCTTTGCAGGTTCTTGACACTTATGTGGACGGTGATGCTAGAGCAGTCTTCCTAAAATGTAGCTTTCAGGGTCACTTGTATACCATTGCAAATGTTTATGTTCCTAATAAGGGCCAAATTTCCTTCCTCACCAGGGTGCTGGATGAGCTAACGTGTTTTGCCCAAGGACAAATAGTCCTTTGTGGTGATTTCAACTTGGCCTTACATCCCGTCCTTGATATATCGAATCGGCGGTCTTCCGTCCCCCACCGTGTACTTAACAGGCTTAAGAGTTTATTGCACGGCATGCAGCTATCAGACGTTTGGCGTTATGCACCCTGGTGAGATGGACTACACCTTTTTTTCGAATCCTCACCAGTTGTATAGTCTCATTGACTATGTTTTCACTCAGCATTCCCTTCTCCCCTTTGTAGCAAATACTGAGATAGATGTTATGCTTCATTCTGATCATTTCCCAGTACACTGCGATCTTGATCTGCCGCATTTCAAGCGCCCCCCATTTGCCTGGAAGCTCAATGAGACCCTCCTGCAGGAGGCACTCTGCGTAAAAGAGCTCCAATTTGCCATCTCTGAGTTCCAAGATCACCATAGGGGCGACCCTACAACCCCTCAGATCCAGTGGGAGGCATTGAAATGCATCATGCGAGGAGTGCACGACTAAAGCACGAGGCTGAGAGCAAACTTTGTTCACTGCTAGCTGAGCTTCACTCTGCAGAGTCTGCCCATAAGGCCTCAGGGTCCGAACCCGATCTGAGAAATTTGCTCAAGCTGCGCCATTCAGTCTTAGCGCTCATGGAGCGCAAACACAAGCGCTTTCGACAGGTCTGAGAGGCGGGATTTTACGAATGGAGCAATAAACCAGGCTGATATCTGGCTAGGACACTGAGGGACAGAAGAGCCTCCTTGTTTGTCTCCCAAATTAAAACAGAAGAGGGAAAACTGGTACACTTAACAGATGATATTTTGACAGCCTTCCATGGGTATTATTCGAAACTATACAACCTCCCGAGGACGGCCCAGCGACCTGACTTTGCTGGATCCTTGCCTAAGTTACAGGAATATTTGCAACGCACGGCTCACCTGGCCTTGGGCTCTAAAGTTATTAGCTCTCTGGAAGATCCCTTCTCTCCGCAGGAGCTCCAGATGGTGGTTGCCTCATTGCCAATAGGTAAGAGCCCAGGCCCGGACGGCTTTACTGCTAAGCTTTATAAGGTTTTGAAGGATGAGCTGTCCCCTCCCATTCTGCTTCTCTTTAACTCAGTGTCCCATTCCTTCCCTTTTGCCCCAGATTTCCTCAAAGCTCACATCACAGTCATAACTAAAGAAGGGAAGGACCCGGCTCTGTGTCAGAGCTATCGTCCAATCTCCCTAATTAATACCGTTGCAAAAATCTTTGCTAAGTTGATCGCCCTCCGGTTGAATCCTCTTCTTAACAATCGCATCCATTTAGATCAGGTAGGCTTCATTCCTAAGAGAGAAGCGAGAGATAATACGCTTAAAACATTCATATTAATTAATCACGCTCGTAGGTCTGGAATCCCCTGTATGCTGCTCTCTCTGGATGCAGAGAAGGCCTTTGATTGGGTTGACTGGTCCTTCCTTTCAGGGGCTCTCACTTCAATGAGTATAGGCCCGATCCTTCATGAGAAGATCTTCGCTCTATATCATCGCCCGTAAGCACAAATTCGGGTCAATGGACTACTCTCCAGTCCATTTCCTATACACAATGGTACCAGGCAGGGGTGTCCTCTTTCTCCTCTCTTATACGCTCTAGTCATGGAGCATTTATTCCAGGATATCCACATGAATGCTGCTATCAGCGGGATCAAGTGTGGCAAGCTTGAGGTGAAATGTTCAGCTTTTGCAGACGATCTACTGCTATATGTCACTAATCCACACATATCTCTCCCCTCTATCCTTCAGGTACTAAGCACTTTTGGCTCACTCACTTTTGGCCAAAAGTGTGGTTTTGAATATCTCCCTTCCCCTAGAAGAGGTGGACCGACTTAAGGAAAACTATTCCTTTTCATGGGCCTCTTCTCAGACTAAATACTTGGGTGTTAATATCCCTGCAGATCCTAATAAACTGTTTGATCTTAACTTCCCGCCTATTCTTAATTTAATACGATCCGACTTTTCCAAGTGGGATAAAAAAGACTTCTCTTGGATGGGTCAAATCAACATTGTGAAGATTAACATTCTCCCCAGACTATTGTACTTGTTTCAGACTATACCGGTACTCCTTCCTAAACCCTTCTTTCGCTCCTTGCATAGTCTTATTATGCAGTTTGTCTGGGTGCATAAACGCCCTAGGGTTTCCAGAGCTATTTTGATGAAGCCTAGAGCTGAGGGAGGACTTTTGGTCCCAAACTTTCAGGCTTACTATTTGGTGGCGTCAGCGGTTAGAATATTAGATAGCTTCCATAATACCAACATTAAGTCTTGTGTCCAAACTGAGTCTGAGTTATTTTGATCACCAAAAGAGGCGATCCGCTGGATTCCCCCCCTTGTGGCTCCCCGAAAGGGGTTTTACATCCCTTCTTTTTATCTTCCAAAAAGTTGTCCGAATATTTAGGTCGTACCCTTCTTCCATACCTATCTTGAAACCGCGGGGTCCACTTAATCCTCTCACGGGAAATCCTGGTATTCCAGAAGCACTCGGTCTGTGGGACTTGGGATTGGGGGGGGGGGATTTGGGATCATGAGGGATGTGTATTGTGATGGAGCAGTTAAAGCATACTCAACACTTACAACTGATTTTCATTGTCCTAAGTTCTCAAGATTACACTATTACCAACTCTGCAGCCTGTGTTCGGCTTACCATGAGCCTTTTGCATTTAACAGAACCCTTACTACCTTTGAAAGCTGGTGTCTTCGGCTTCCATTCTCTACCAATTTTCTGTCTAGGATTTATGGTCTGCTGACACAGGCTGAGACATTTACTATGCTTAATTTTCAAATAGCGTGGGAAAGGGAACTCTCTAGAGAACTCTCGGGAGAAGAGTGAACCCAGGTATTAGGACTGGCATGCAGGACCTCTGTTTCCATAAGAATCCAAGAGCTAAATTATAAAATTATTTCTAGATGGTACAGAGTCCCTTTGCTCTTACATACCTTCTATCCTGCTGTTTCTAACTTATGCTGGAGATACCACAGGGAAGTGGGTACGTTGTTACACACATGGTGGAAATGTGCACTCCTCCAACCCTTTTGGACTAAGGTCATCCGTTAAATTGACTTCATCACGGGAGACAACCTGGAGAATGACCTTCTCTTTATGTTGGTTCAGGGTTTGTCCCACTCCCTTAAAAACCAGTTATTAATCTTCCTACTGAACGCAGCTAAGGCTGTTATCCCTAGGCTATGGCGCTCCACGACCCCCCACCTCCACCCCCACCCCTCTATTACAGATTGGTTCGAAAAGATACACAGAATCTGTCACTGGGAGGAAATTAGAGGTAACTCGGAGGGTGACGGTGTAATGTTTTACAAGATATGGGATGACTGGTTTACATTTTGCGGATCGACTCATTATACCAGCTTTCACTAGCTTGTATCTATAACTGTTGGTTTTGACCGGCCTATCTTCCTGGTGGATGGTGGTGGATGGTTGTGGATGTCTGACCCCGGCTGGCTGTTCCCCTCCCCTTCTTTCCTGTGTTGCCCCATGGGTTTTTTTTTCTTTTTTTCTTTTCTTTTCCTTTTTCATTTTTCATTGCTTTGATGATGGATGGTCTCTCCGAATGCAGTCTTCTTTTATAGTGTCCCAAACCTATAAATGGTCGGTTGAAATAGTTGTTAAAATTTTGCATCACCTTGTTTTGACCTATCAGAGAGCCATTGTGGTTCTGGCCTGGGACGTGAGATTTTATAGCCTTATCCCCCACCCCTCTTTTTTTTTTTTCTTCTTTCTCTTCGTCTCCTCCCTCTCCTCTTTTTCCCAAGGAGTTTAGAGGTTCCTTATATTTACCGTCCCCCTCAATTCTACATTTTGTAATCACTGCCTCTCTTAATATCAGCAATGTTTGCAGGACTGATGCTCTTTGCTTTTATTTGCACTCAGCTTAAAGTTAGAATTATGGAGTGTTCCACTGTTATTTACTGTGCACTGTTCATAGACTAATGCTCTGTCTTTTATCTTGAGACAACTATGTCTGCCCTTCTTATGATTATCTATACTGCATATTGGTTTGTACCATCTAATTTTATTATTTCAATAAAGTTCTCTCGAATTTGAAAAAGAAAATGTTACCATGTTCATAGACTAAAGTATTTTCTTTCTTGAGGAACTTAAGGGGATTCTCTACTTTGCACAGTCTTTTTGTAAGAATGGTCCCCTGAAAATTAGCTGTCTACAAGGCACCCCAAATCTTATATCTTTAACAATCAGCTGTAATGTGTAGAGCAACCTATCAGGCCTCATTTACTGTACACTATGTTTGGACCTTACACCACAGGTATCCTCCAGGAATCATGGAACATGATGTTGTGGCCAAGCCATAGACATAGGGTAACCTGTATGGATTCTGGCACTGATAGACCAGGTCTAAATCGCTTTAAGGTAGTATAGAATGCACCAGAATGTATGACCCTGTTCTTCTGCAGTTCATACATACAGGTGCAGTATAGTACTAATACAACAACTCTAAAACCTTTAACTTGGTCTGGCTGTTCTAACTGTTATGCGGCAAAGTTTTGGCATCAAAGAATCATAAATGTGTCTACTTCTACTAATGTGGTACGATGCCCCAAAACCTTTGCGCGGTACGCCTATTCATGCATCTATAGAACTGGTCTACTACAGCTTTTTGAGGCCAGAATTCTGGCGCAGCCCGTTCATACATGTCGCCCATAATGTCTCTTTTGGACTATTTTTTTGAGCGTTCTCTTATAGAAGTCAATAAGTCATCTCCAGAATACAGGTTCTTCATGGTCCATGAGGCTGCAGTAAGGCATATCTCTGAATTCTGGGAAAAGCAGAAGAGGGAGTAGCATCTTAGGCAAATAGAATTAGAAATTAAGATATGCCATTATTCCAGGACACAGGTTTAAGGACCTAATATAACAGCATCACTGATCCATATGATGGTATTTGTTCAGGCCATTAGACCTGCAGTCTTTTAGGATTTGTTGCTGTACTACAAAGGCTAAAATACTCATTACCTTCTTCGTAGGAGCCTTAGAATGTCAGGAATACCTAAAATGATGGCAGGAAAAAATTACAGAGTGTTCCCTAAACACAAAGCAGCTTAATGTGGAAATGTAAATTGAAGTCTACACCCCTAGCAATCAATTGCTCTTGTCAGGGAAGTGACAACTGGCTAGACATTTTTCTTGTAGTAGCCACTGCTGGAGAGATGGGGTATTACATAGTGTGCATTAAAGTGCCATACATGATAGTGCCAAGTCCTCCTCTCTGCTCTGGTTAATATAGGGAGCTTGAGCAAGGGATTCCCCTCTAAAATGTCTATATGACCTAAATGCACAAGCCCTTATTCTATTTCCTTTTTAATTTACTAATCTTTCAGGTAAAACTAAATGTAGCACCGGAGCACTATTCATCCAGTGTCCTGTTGTGCGAGGTCTATTAATAAAAGTTTAAGGAACTGAAATGTCTTCTAGAAAGTAGAGCGGATTAAACAAGCCTTAGGATAAATACTGTAATCCTATTGATTTAGGATGTATTTCGTATATCACTCGTCTTCTAGTTCTTGAACTTCCCATCACTCACTGTTAAGTATAAAATTAGAAGCTAGACCTTTATGACAGGAATTCAATATGCCAGTATTTCTCTACCTCGTACACAGGAATAGAAAATCAATAAATGTTAATATGCCTCATAAAAATCCATCCCCTTTTATCATGAATCATATCCAGATTCCTTATGTCCCTTATGTGAAAAGGATTAATAGGTTACATCAGTCATATCATCAATATCTGTGCTGGGAAGCCAAGATTGGCAAATTTGGATTGAACTGCATTGTCACTTTAGTCTATATTCACAGTCTTTGTAACAAAGCAGCGATTAGATTAAAGGCTGGAGGCTATGTCAAAAATAAATTGAAAGATTAAAATATCATTCAACAACGTTAAATGACAGTGAGAATGGTGCAGCCATCATCCAAGGCGCCCAGGATCCATGATAACCACGTGCATAAACGATTGTAAAAGTAAACATTTGAGACGATAGACCTGGATCCAAGGCCAGGACAAGGCATTTTAGTGCCCTGGGCAATTAGGGCCAATAGCACCCTCCTCCAACCCCCAAACACACGTGATGGGAATGTGCAGCCGTCATACCACTCAGGAAGGAGACGGGTTCTGTGTCTCAGAGATGAACATACTTTGGTCCGACATGAGCATATTAACCCAAGAACAAAAGTAAAATACCTTGTGATGATGCTGGAGGAAGCTGGTAAGATTGTGTCTTTATCCACAGTGAAACGAGTACTGTATCAACATGGACTGAAAGGCCAGGAAGAAGCCATTACTAAAAAAGATTACTAAAACCAGATTAATGTTTGCAAATACACACAGGAACAAACACCTACATTTTTTAGAGACATGTCCTGTGGTCTGACGAAAATTGAACTGTTTGGCCATAATGACTTTTGTTACATTTGGAGGAAAAAGGGAGAAGTTTGAAAGCCTAAGAACACTGGAATAATGGTCAGCATCACTGGCAATTTTCAGCAGTGCACAATCTGCCATATGTATGCACTAATGGAGCAGGAGGTCCAGGGTGAATACCGCTGTAGCAGATGTGAGCATGTTTCTACTCTGGTAGCTCGCATTTGTAGATCTAGAGGAGCAAAATGCAACACTGAGGGTGATTGACAATGAAGAGAGGAGTTTGCTTCTCACTGAGCAAACAGTTAGTGGGCTAAATGTTGAGGGTGGAGTACTGGATCAGCAGAGAGAGAGAGAGGTAGCTGGGTTAATGTAGACAGGGGGAGTTCTAGGGGTACCAGAAAAAGGAAGGCCACTTCTCCTCCTGAGATTCCCAGCAAAATTGCCAAGTTGGGTGATAATGCTGGGGAATCAGTCTCAGAAATGGCAGCCCTAGTGGACACTGCTTTTCCTTGCAGCCGGAAGAGCAGCCCAGCTAGTAGTTGGGGGGATGGGAATGCCGGTAGGAAAAGACAGTAGTTGTAGGGGACTCTATAATCAGGAAGATGGACAGAATAATTTGTCGCCAGGACCGCCTCAACCGAATGGTCTGCTGTCTCCCTGGTGCCAGTGTTCGGCATGTGTTGGAATAGGTGGATAAATTACTGGGAGGGGCTGGCGATGACCCAGCTGTTGTGGTGCATGTTGGAACCAATGATAGAATACACGGTAGGTGGAGGATCCTAAAGAATAATTTTAAAGAACTAGGCTCAAGCTGAAAGGAAGGACATTTTGTGTTTACAGCTTAGCCCACTTTATACATCCTTGTGCCACCCTTCCTGACAAGTGGTCACCTACTGCTGCCTACCCTACCTGTGCCTAAATATCTTACCTGCACATAGCACTTAAAATCAAACATGTATGTCAGTCATACAGTTAAGTATATTGCACCGTGCTGGCATCTGAACCTATTTGTGACACCCCTACTATTTCATCAGTCAGCTGTTCAGTACTCTCAAAGTGCTCATCACCAATATTGAAATCCCATACTCAGAGCTTCATATTTTGGCAAAAATATCAACTAATACCTCCTGTTTGATGTACTTTCAGCATGCTGTCTGGCCTTTCAAGTTGGGGAGTGTTGGATGTCAGTATTTTGGTGAATTACATGTGATACAAGAATAACTACCAACTTTTTTGGTCAAAAAAGAAACACTTATGGTTCATTGAGAAGAATATTTATTTCCTTACACTTCAATAGTTTTTTCATTTACAAATTACCACAAAATCATTTGAATGTAGATATTTTTTATGGTCCAAAATGCAACAAATAATATATCATTTGATGCCCAAAAGGCTGGTAGGAACCAGAGAGATTTTGAGGAAATGTAGTAAGCTTATTTACCTAGGTTTATTGACCAATTCAAAAAGATGGACATTTCACCCCTTACTGGTGTCACGTAAATCTACAACATAACGCCGGTAAAGGAGTATAGAGCGGACGCCCTCACGGAGCTCACCCCATATGGGGCAGATGGCCGCGGTTAATTAGCATCCACCGCTAAGGGTGCTTTCACACAGTGCCTTTTTGGTGCGTTTTTGAATACGTTTTTTTTTTTTTGCTGATATGCACAGCATAAATTACTGTGCATTCCTGCAAAAAAAAACGCACAAAAAAATGCATAAAAAAGACACCAAAAATGCACTGTGTGAAAGCACCCTAACAGCCAGCTCTGATCCCTGCCATTTAACCCATGGCGTCTAAATGAATGAGGAGTGGTGCTGCACACCATACCATCCCTTCCCTCCTCCCCATGTTGAGCAGTTGCCATGGCCAAGGGTGTACAAGCAATCACACCCTGTAGTGGTTCAGGTCCCTAGCTGGACTACAAGTATATTTGTACCATAGGTTTTAGAGCAAAACAGGAAAAAAAATTGAAGCAAAAAGTGTGGGCCGAAGTGTAGATTTTATTGGTACCATTTTAGGATATATGCGACTTTTTGATCACTTCTGTTTTTTTCTTCTCTATGGTGTACAGCGTACGGGATAAATTATGTTATATTTTAATAGATTGAAATTTTACAGACATAGCGATACCAATTATGTGTAACTTTTTTATTTGTAAAACGGCAAAGGGATGATTTAAACTTTAAATATATATATTTTTTTTACTTTTTTTTTCACTTTAATTCTTTGTCCCCCTAGGATACTTGACCATTAGGGGCACAACGGACATAGCGATAGCCATTATGTGCAACTTTTAGATTTTTTTATTTGTAAAATGGCATAGGGGTAATTTAAACTTTCAGGGCAACATGTATGATTTTTGGCGCCCAGGCGACAATTTTTTTGCATGCTTTTGTAGCATAGAATGCACCTGAATCTATGAACCTGTTCTACTGCAGGTCATAGATTTAGCGGTTTATAGCTACAAAGCGTCACTTCTGGCTCAGGTAAACCACTTTTAACGTGATCTGCCTGTTCCAGCAGTAATGCGCCTGGATTTACTGTACTGAAGCTGTGAATTTGTAGCTTCGTATGGTTGTAGTCCTGCCCGCCTCTCACACGCCCCCCCAATCCAGGCACATTACAAAGTGCTGCGGGCGCTCTGTAATGTGCCTGATATTGGAGTGCACCTGGTTAAAAACAGAGCGAACAGGGCTGCGCTAATTTTTTTGCTAAAAAGATGCCAGACATTCTGGTGCAGCCCTGTACATACATGTCACCCTTAATATATTTTTTTTTACTTTTTTTATTATTTAATACTTAGTTCCCCTAGGGTATTTGATCACTAGGGGGAACAATCCATTGTCCTATAAATAGCAGTACTATTGTACTGCTGTATATAGGATTTTCACTTGTTACCTATAACACCTATACATGTACTGGCTTACATCGCAGCTGCGGTAGCCTAAATGAAGCTTCCGGCTGCCATGGCAACCAATTACATAGCGGGGGGGGGGGGGGTAGCAGATGGGACACCCCGTTCCGCATTCAGCTAGATGCCAGGGCCACGATCGACATGGCATCTAAAGTGGTAACAGCAGGAATGGAGTCGGCTGTGAGGCACTATCTCGGGCCGGTAGAATACTGGAGTGCGGCAATACTGCAGGAAGCCGGTGGTGGAGTTTAACCCCTTAAACTCAGCCACCGGCTTCCCACAGCATCACTCCTCTCCAGCCTCCTAACGGCCTTAGTCCGAAAAATACGGAATATATTAAAAAAAGTTTTAAAACTAAAAAATATTAAAAGCACAAAATGCCCCCATTTTCCTTGTTATAAATACAAAATAATAGAATCAAAAAAGTTACACATAATTGATTTTGCTGCATCCCACATAGCAACAATCACATAGTGAGGCAAAAGTAGGCAAGATATTGAAGGAGTTTTACCAGCACAAACATTGAAGCATATCAATAGGAAGTGCCAACCATGTTAGATGGCTGCAGATTCCACCTCAGGGACCTGCCCCTTCTCTCCAAAATGGGCCCCCGAAACCCTTGTTCTGAATGGAGAAGTTTGTGCAGCTCCTCTACCTCCATTTCGATTGGAGTTTTGTGTACAGAAGAGTGCAACCGCTTGGCTGTACCCAACACTCCAGATGAAATGAATGTTAAGGGAGCTCTTGAGCGCAGCTAATTCTCTACTCAGAACAGGGAGTTTCAGGGGCCCATACTAAAGATAGGTGCGGGTCCCAGATGTGGAACCTGCACCTATCTGACATCAATGGCATATTTTGTTTGCTACCATTTAACAACTTAGCTTTTCTATAATATATAGTAGGTTAATTTAAAAACACATTAAAATTACAGACCTGCTTTGTCTGATTTTAAGTGTTTTCTTAGAGATGGTATTTATCTTGCAGATTCTACCTGAGATAGATAAAAATGTGATCTCTACTGTATGGGACCTACACCTTTTTGAAGGGCATCTTCCATCTTCCATGTTTTGGAGGCATCTGTTGTATTTTGTTGCTCAAATTGTTCCTTTATATTTCACTTCTCGCTATAAAGTTTTAGAGAAAAAAAATACAGTAAATGTGCCACAACCACGCCATAGGTCCCTATTGAACGGTTGATAGATCACCCAGCTCAGACCCAACTAACATACCACCATAATGTAAAAAGTTTTGCAGCATTACTTCCCTGTTCACATGTGTGTTATTTAAACATAAACCATGGTATAGTTCTGGATCTGTCACATGATGGATAATACTGGCACCCTCAGACCTCATTGGGGTCTATTGGGTTCTGTTGTAGTATCTATCATCTTGACATGTATAATAGCACTGCATACATTTCTATTTCTCTGTCAAAACTGACAGAATATATAAAGGAATAGAACCGAACATGAAATATTTTAATGAAAATGTATTCTTATTTTCCATGTAAATGTCTTATGATCCAATGTATAACACTGCACTGTATAACCAATGCCTTACAGTCCACCAAATACTGAAGTATTTTTTGTAAAAACATGAAAACCATAAAGACATGTTTGTTTAAGCAAATACTAAGGTTCTGTATGAAAAAAACTATTTTGGTACATCTTTCCTTAAAGGACCACTCCGCTTTGTTTTCCCACTTAGTTCATTTTAAATTGCTTTAGGCACACTTGAATGCCAGTGTGAGGGTGATATTTAACCCCTTAAGGACCAAGCATTTGTTGTTGTTGACACGTTCGTTTTTCCCTTCCCAGCGCCATAGCCTTTTTATTTTTTCACCTACCTAGATATATGATGGCTTTTACTTTACGGGACAAGATGCACTTTCTAATCATATTATTCACTGTACTATAGAATATACTGGGAAAGCCGCAAAAAAATTCCAAGTGGGACAAATTATGAAAAAAAAAACGTATTTTCGGCAAGTTTGCGGGTGTTTTGCTTTTACGGCGTTCAACCTTTGGTCAATACAATGTGTTATCTGTATTCTACAGATTGATACACATCCACCAATATCCAACATGTAGGGTTTCCATTATGTTTTGGAACCGTAAAAAAAATTCCAAACGCTATTTTTGACATTTGCGCCGCTGCGCCATATTTTGCGACCCATAACTTATATGTCAAAACACCTAAGGATGTCAGTGAGGGTGCATTTGTTGCGGGCTGATCTGTACTTTTTATTGCTAGCGTATTGTAAAGTATGATACTTTTTTGATCACTCTTATTCCATTTTTTAAATGACGTAAAATGACCAAAAAAATGCAATTTTTGGCGTTTGGAATTTTTTTTCTGCTACAGTGTTCAGCGTACGGGATAATTGATGTTATATTTTTATAGACCCTGACTTTTGGAGCGGCGATGCTAAATATTGTAACTTTTTTATATTTTATTGTTTTTTATTTGTAAAATGGGAAAGGGGGGTGATTGAACTTTTAATACTTTTTTTTGGACTTTAAAACTTTATTTTATATTTTTTTTTACTTTAACTTTGATTCCACCTAGGGTGCTTGACCACTAGGCGGCCCGATTGTCAATACAGTCCCAAAAGCATTTTCATAGACAATGCTTAAACTGTACCAAGATGGGCGTTTTCCCACTACCTGTTTGCGGACGGAAGTGGGGCAAACCAGGACATGGAAGTGACAGGAGCCTTCACAAGACTCCCTGCTGCCATGTCCGGGGGTCGGATCGCTGCAGCTATGCTGCGACGGTGCCGATCACCCTGAAAATTGATGTGCGGCACCGATTAGCTAACACCCGGAGGCTGCGCGGAGCGATCCCCCTGCAAAGCCCCTTAGCGACCCTGGGACGTACTCATACGTCCAGGGTCTTTAAGTGGTTAATATTTGTACAACGACTAGAGGTATACAATGATGTAATTTAGACAGGAATTTAGACTACACTACTTGGCCCCTCACTTGAGCCAGACAGGATGGCATCTATTAATTGAAAACATATGGTCTGGATGTATTCAAAAGGAATGAAATATTTGTAAATAAACACTGCTCACCATTACTTTGTGTTGTATCCTTTGCACCTGCTTCGCTGCTTAGGTGGAGTACACAGCAGTTGCTCGCACGGTTTCCTGGCTCCCAGTTCCAAGCCAAACATATGCTTCAGCGATCAAAAGATACATTTGAAACCAGCGAATCTTCTGTTTAAAACATAAACACCTTTATTCCATCCGTAACACAGAGGGTACAGGGACAGACCGACGCGTTTCGGGCGTTTATATTTTTTTGCCCTTGTTCACGGTATCTCAAACATCTTCTACTTCACTCTTTAAATAGGTACAGGGGCGGTACTAACACATCACATCATTTCCCCTTCGTGTTTCTAGTTCATATATCCATGAAGCTTCCCTTAAGCGCACAGTGTGCTGCCAGTCGCTTCCATTTTCAGGACATTTAACCTTTTCTATCCCAAACCAACGGAAATCTGTCAATGAACCTTCATGATTTTCAACAAAATGCTTGGTTACTCCTGAATACGTGCTCTGCCCCCTTTTTAATAAATTTGCCACATGTTCTGAAATACGTACTTTTCCTTTACGGGTTGTCTTCCTACATAAAATATATTGCAGGACATACATTGCACTGCATATATGAGGTGGTCAGTTTCACAATTTATAAACTCTTTAATTGTATAAATTTTATTTTTATCATGTCTTGCAAAACTATCCCTTTTTATGCTGAATTTGCACATATTCCATCTCTTTTTTATTACATGGGTAAAATCCTTTTAAATCCAGCCATGTTTCTTTTGATTTTCTGTCTATAAATTTACTTCTGGTTATGTCATCTGCTATTGTTGTGCTTATGTTTGCTACCATATGGGTGCCTTCTTCTTTAATGTCTGCCAATAAATTTGTCCTCTCTTAGGATATTTATATTCCTGTAAAATATTTTTTTTTTAATTTCTTTAAACTTTTGGCTATATCTTGTTGAGAAAACAATTCCTTTTTTGCCTAACTTTTGATTTTTCATTTTATCTGTTTTCTTTCCTTTCAACATGTCTTCCTGTGTTTTTCCTTGCATTTTATTTAGCTTTTTCCATAACTCCATCTGTATATCCTCTACTTTTAATCTACTGTCAATGATTTGTACCTGTTTGTTATATTCCAATTTTCGGTACATACCCTTCGTGCCTATTGTATTCTCCTAGTGGTATAGCGAAAATGGGGGGCGGTGGATGACACTATCCGCACTAAGGTAAGTTACCACTGTAGGTTTTCTATATATGTGGTGACCACCCTAGTTTTCTTTTGCAATCAATTCTACATCCAAAAAGAAATTTCCCTTTCCTTTTGTATGGTATGTGTAAATGTTAGGTTAACCTTGTTGTCATTTGACATAAGATATGAAGTCTGGTATGACGTCACATCGCGAAAAACCCCATACTAAAAAGGGGGTCGTCGATGTAACGCCCATAAAATCCTTGGAAAAAATTAAGGGGAAAAAAATATCCAAATTAAAACAACTATTATTGGAAACTAAAAAATCAAATACCAAACAAGATTCTAGGGTTATAAAACAATAAAGTATATACATGGAGAACTGAAAGGAAACCATGGCCGATCCTGAGACAGAATAACAGATATAAAAGAGGTAAAAAAGAAGTAAGTTTCTCAGAGCCGGAACATACACAAACTGGAACCTCGGACTCTGATAATTCATCAACAGAAAGATTACCGGTTAAAAACAAAAATATGATCATGCTAAAAGAAAAAGAAAAAGAGAAACAAAAAACGTGCACAAGGGAGGAAGAAAACATCGCAACAACAAAAAAACAAAGAGCATAACAAAGAAGAAATATATGCAATAAATAAAATAACAATGTTATAGTCCTCGCGCCAATAATACTATCGGAAGACCAGTATAAAGTATTAGAAAAAGGACTTAATTTCTCACCCACAAGCCATTTCCATCTGTTTAACACAATCTAGATGGGAAACCGGTTCACAAGAACTTTTACTGTGAAACGTTTCTTTAGGTACAGGACAAAGGAAAACAAGAAACATATCAAGATGAACATGTCCGTTATTTGAATGATATGAAGATCTTCGTTTGCAAAACAACAATCTTGCTAACATTAAAAAGCTACAAGAAGGGAGGATCCAGACAAACAGGAATCAGCGTCCCCTCCAAAGAGGGAAACCCCCTGTTCTATCCTTTAAAAGCGAGAGTCCAGGCTATGGACAATTTTCAAAATACAATGGAGAGAGATTTAAAAAATCTCCAAATAAAGAAAGATAAAGTAAAATCTAAAAATAATATGTCAAAGAAAGAATTCACAGCATTAAAAGAATTAAAACAAAACAAAAATTTTATAATAAAGAAAGCTGACAAGGGGGGCTCCACGGTTGTCATGGACGCTGACTTATATAAAAAATGTGTATTACAAATTTTGGAAGATGAGACTACATATAAAAAACTGAAAAAAGATCCCACAAAAGAGATAAAAAGTAAACTGGAAAAATTATTACAGGAGGGGATAGCCTTAGGGGCCATAAATGAAAAGGATAAAAATAACCTAAATATAAAAAATACAAAAGTTCCAACATTTTATGGGGTCCCAAAAACCCACAAAGAAAATTTTCCCCCAAGCTTACGACCCATAGTGTCAAGCTGTAACAGCTTAGGGAGCAAATTAAATCAATGGGTGGATAACTACTTACAGCCATTGGTGCAGACCGCACCGGGTTACTTAAGAGACAGTACAACTGTAGTAAAAATTTTCAAAAATGTTGTATTGTCCCCCAAATTTACTTGGCTAAGTTTAGATGTAGTCAATTTGTAGTCCAACATACCGCAACATATAATAAGAATGGCCCTAGAGTTTCATTTCAGAAATAATAACATATATAAGGAAGGATTAAAGCTTTTCATTTTAGAATGTGTTGATTTTCTTATCGGTAACAACTTCTTTGAGTTTAATAACCAATACTACCTACAAATAAAGGGAGTCCCTATGGGAGCAACAGCATCGCCTTCCTTGGCGAATCTGCTTATGACATGGTGGAGCCCCATGCCATCTATAATGTTTCAAGTCCTATGCGGATATGTGGTCTGTAGGGCGTTACATCGACGACCTCCTTATAGTATGGGGTCCGCATGTACGTTCATACCAGACTTCATATCTATTCAATGACAACAATGGTTAACCTAAAATTTACACAACCATACAAAAGGAAAAAATTTTCCCTTTTTTGGGATGTAAATTAAATTGCAAAAAAAAACTAGGGTGGTCACCACACTATATAGAACACCACGAGGGGTAACATTACCTTACGTGCGGATAGTTTCACCCACCGCACCCATGTACGCTATACCACTAGAGAATACAATAGAGCACGAAGGTATGAAACCGAAAATATGGAAAATAACAAACAGGTTTCAAAATCATTGACAGTAGATTAAAAAATAGAGGGTATACAGATGGAGTTATGGAAAAAGCTAAAATAAAAATGCAAGGAAAAACACAGGAAGACCATGTTGAAAGGAAAGAAAACAGATAAAATGAAAAATCAAAATTTAGGCCAAAAAAAATTGTTTTTTTCAACAAGATATAGCCAAGATTTAAAAAATTAAAAAAAAATATTTTACAGGAAATTAAAATATCCTAAGAGAGGGCAAAATATTGGCAGACATTATAGAAGAAGGCACCCATATGGTAGCAAACAGAAGCAAAACAATAGCAGATGACATAACCAGAAGTAAATTTATAGACAGAAAATCAAAAGAAAGATGGCTGGATTTAACCCCTTAAGGACCCAGCCTGTTTTGACCTTCCTGACACAGCACTATTTTTGAAATCTGACATGTGTCCCAAATTTTTTGAAATAACTTTTTGACACTTTTACCTATCCATGTGATTCAAATTGTTTTCTCGTGACACCTTGTGCTTTAATTAGTAAGAAATTTTTATCCATACAATCCTTGTTTGTTTGTGAAAAATTTCAAAATTTCATGAAAATTTTTGGAAAAATTTGCGATTTTGAAAGTTGCAAAATTTCTGCGTGCAAGACAATAATTAATTCACCACAAAATAGTTTTATAAATACATCTACCATATGTTCCACATAAAGGGTGCATTTTTTAAATGTCTTTTTTTTTTTTTTTTTTTTTACGACATTTGAGGCTTAGAAATTTTTGTATATTTTCTCACATTTTCAAGAAAATTTGCAATATACATTTTTTAAGGGGCCAACTCCATTCGACGTGCTTTGAGGGAATATGTTAATACCCCCATAAATGACGCCATCTGAGAAAATAGACCCCTTAACGTATTTACAACACATTTTGGAAGTTTATAACCCTTTAATATT
>JAODAL010011627.1:0-99058 GCA_025379985.1 Phyllomedusa bahiana | reverse complement strand
TGGAATGAAATTCACTTCAGCTATTAATGATATTTGTCTTCCTTTTTTGGACCTTTATATCATCAAAGACAAATCGGGTAATTTACATACTAAAACCTTCCATAAACCGACTGCGACCAATAGCCTCCTCCGGTGGGAAAGTTATCATCCCAGATCTCTCAAGAGGGGTATACCAAAAGTACAATTTCTCCGAATCCGGAGAAATTGTTCTAGAAAAGGGGACTATTTATTCCAAGCCAAGGATTTGAAAGATCCTTTTGTTGACCGGGGTTACCCTGAGAGAATTATAGAGGAGGCTTTTGTTAATGCACTTGAATCGGACAGGTCAGGATTACTTAATTGCAGGGACAAAACTATAGGTTTACCAACGGATAAAACTATGCGGATTGTGGCAAATTTTGATCAGGGCCATGAATTAGCAAGAGAGTGTATTAGTAAGTACTGGGAAATCCTTAACTCAGATCCTGATCTAACTGATGTTGTTCCTGACTTCCCCCAAATTACATATAGGAAGGGTCGGTCTCTACGAGATAGATTGGTACACAGTCTATATAACCCACGGAAAAAAAAACAAGGTACTTGGTTAGATCGGCAACCATTGGGGACCTTTAGATGTGGGGATAACTGTGTGGCATGTCCATATATCGATCAGTCTAAATCTTTTTATGATTTCAAATCAGAACGTGTGTTTTATAAGAGAGAATTTTCCAACTGCAAAAGCGAAGGTCATCTATTTATGCAATTATAGCTGCCCCTTGGGCTATGTAGGAAAGACTAAAAGGCAGTTTAGAAGGAGGGTAGGAGAACACCTGGGGGATATCAGACATAAGAGAGATACCCCCATAGCACAAAATGTCTGTGAATACCACAATAATGATCCTACTCATCTAAAATTCACCATTATTGAGGTCGTGAGGAAATCACCTAGAGATGGCGATTAGGATGTCAAATTATTAAAAAAAGAAACGGAATGGATTTTCCGATTGCATACAATCGCCCCCCATGGCCTCAATGAAAATTTACAATTTGGCTGTTTTTTTATAAATTACTAATTCTACAATATGTCTGAAACAAGCCTTGTTTTGTTCTAATCCTTCTTTTGGATTCTGTGTATAAGGAAACCAGTTTAGAATATCATACCGCGTTTTGGTATATTCTTTTAATTATCAATAGTCACAGCATGTATGTATCTTATACCCTCCTTCAAGATTATTCATCCGTATGTATGACGAGTCATTTGATACTCCATTCCCTATCAACCATATGCTTTCAGGACTTATTACTAGTCTATATATGTTAACAATATCAATCTATTTGATTGGACATAGAGATGCAATGTGTTTTTGATCTTATCTTTATATATGCATTGAGATAACTATTTGTCAATATCTGTGTTTATTTTTTAGGTTGCAGGTCCTGTAGAGTTAGGGATAGTTGCTGTGGGTTCGCGGCACTTTACCATTTAAACTTGCCGATACCCGTCTCTGCTGCCCCACTCTGGTGGATCCTATCCCATATCTCTGGGGCGCACGCGCATAATGTGCGATCCATTATCTGAACTGCGCATGCGCATTGGAGGTATTTCATTCATCCAGGATTTTCAGCCTGAGCGCGCAGAACACATGGCGCTCGGCGTCGTGATGTTTCTACTGCGCATGTACGGGGTTTGGAATCCTTATCTACGACCAGGGATAGGTGAGCTTTGTTTTTAGCGCCCTGAACGCATGGCGCTTAGCGACTATACACCTTTACTGCGCATGTACGGGGTTTGTCTTCTCTCCTTTAGCCCTGCGATAGGTGATATGTATACCTGTGGGAGTTCTGATTGGCGGCAACATATGGTTGGGAGGAGTTAATGTGTGTATATAAAGAGCATGCTTACTGACTACTATTATGGCCTCATCATGCCATGCTAGGATTATTGATTTATCTTTGTCTATCATCCACTGATGAACCGAATGCTGAGGAAACAAGTCGGGATTCTTGCATTGTTTGCTCTGTATTGATATGGGACCGTGAATATATGTATATTGTTTAGGATGAGCCGTCAATAAATGGGGTCGTCCCTTTTGGGACGGGTGCTCTGCTTGGATAGGACTTTTTTGGACGTAGCATCTATCATTATCCGGTCCATATGCCTAATGGTGATTTTTATATTGGAAATTTATTCCTAGAGCATCAGAGTTCATCAAACAAGATCTACAGAATCGTTAGTTAACTCAGGATATATCTGTTACTCATTGAGTGTAAGATGATATTTTGTAGTGTGCTCCCCTTGCTATTTTGAGTATAAGCATACCCTAGTGATTGGACTGTGTATATTCAGTAACTATAGGGTTAAGCTTAATTGTACAATGATTCTCTAGGTGGCTATTTTTGTGAGGCCAATTTTGAGATATATTTTATTATTGGGCTTTTTTAATACATATTTAGGTATGAAATACGTACTCACATATGTATTTCACAAATGCCGTCTGAACATACTCTTATACAGTTGTAATTTAGACTAAACTGTCTTACATAGTGTATGTGACCCATTTGACCTATGATTGGCTGCATCTGTCTTAGCTAGGATGAATGGGAAGGCTGCCGCAACTGAATGGCATCATTCGCAAGGTATCCTTTTCTTTGATTTTTATTCATGCCCAAACAGACAAATGAGCTTTTTCAACTCTCAGAACACCCCTTAAATTCAATGTATGTTTTCCTGTACTGCTTTTTGTTTGTTTTTTCTTAAACATTGATTAGCTTAGTTTCAATGACTGCTGAAGTTTTATGTGAACGATCATTTGTGCTATTATTTGTCCTAACACTTTATTATTATTATTATTATTATTATTTATTGACTGTAGTAAATCCACCATTTTCACATTGAGATGTGTTTTATCATTTGATCGCTGGTCATGTTTACACTTAGCAATTATTAAGAAAAAATCTTTGTACAAATGATAGTTTAGGCAATCACATCCTCATGTAAAAGTCCTATAAAATTATCTACAGGATCCGTTGTTGAATAACAAGATACCTAAGTCCTGCAAAAGCAGACTATCTAATTAAAGCTGCAGGAATGTCTATTTATTGATTTGCAATTAGACAGAAAAACAATTGCACCAGAGATATTTTCTATTAAAAGTAGGGGTGGACATATCCCATGTGTGACCTGTTCAGCAGCACAGTGGTTCAATAAATGAAGGGACACAGTAGCAACCTCAAACAGCTTCCTAATACCTGTTAGCTTGCTTGTGAATCACCCACCTAATGAATTTCACAGCTTAACCAGTTCCTGAACAGGCGCAGGTTTATTTTCTTTAGCACACACAGAAATGAACTGTCACGGCTGGCCCCACAGCCCACAGGTTGGGCTGCGGGCGCACCCGTGTCCCCTCTGTCCTCCCTGCTTCGGGGACAAGTGGCGCTCCCCCGGAAACGAAAACTTACCTAGCCATGCTCCTGTCTCCTCGCTTCTCTCGGCCGGCTGCTGTACGCGCTACTGCCCTCTATGGCGTGCACGTGGCAGCTCTCATTTAAAGGGACAGCGCGCCGGTAATTGGCTGACCCTATATAACAGGACCACCCCCGGCACTTCCTCGCTGGATCTATGTGTGCCCAGTACCGTAGAGAAAGCGTTCCTAGTGCGTTCCTGACTTATCCGTGTTTCCGACCTACCGCTACGTCCTCTGACCACGAACCTTTGCCGCCAGCCCTGACCTGCCTGCCTGTCCCAGATTATGAGTTCCGTCTCTCGATTCGGTACCTTGCTGCACCTCGGCCGCCATCGCAAGCCCATCACGTCGGGGGTAGTGACCTGGTAGGACTCCCACTGCAGCAAGTCCATCCTGCCTTGCGGTGTAGCCGTTACCATCGCTGGCAGGGGTCCAGTGGATCCACTACTCCTGCCGTAACCTGAACACTATATAACTTTCTCGCACGTGGTTGTTCTACTTATTATTTTGCCATTTTTTCATGATATGAGGATTTATTTTTATGTATTTTTTTAGACTATAATGGAAAATAGTTAAAAGAAAGGCTGTTGTTCAAAGTTTCTATTTTTTTTCTTTTTGAAGGGGTTTTGCCTTTGTTGCTGTCAATTAAGTTGATTCAAACTGCGAGTGGCTTCTACTTCTCTTCCTGCCTCCCTCCTCTCAGTAGCCATTTTGCTGTTCATCTCATTGCTGTGAGCACACACATTTCTAGGCTTGTGAAGTCTTTAATTTCTTGGATATGAAGGTAGGAAAGTCTCACAGCATCTAACAGCCAGTTATACCTTCATTCGCCTTATGTGGGGACAGAACAGTCAGAAATTGTCTTTGAGCCTGGACTTGGCTTACATATATTTTGTATGAAACTTATCACTATAGGTATGATTTTTATACGAAAAATGGCTAATAATTAGTATCTACATATTGTTTTACGATGTTTTACTTATATTCAGCACAACATAAAGATGGTGGCTCTGTTAAAATTTTCCTATTGGTCGAAAAAACAGTCGAAGATGGAATGAAAATTCTGAAACCATATTAGGTTTACATAATATATAAATGACATTTATAAATAAATATCACTAGAAATAATTTACTTTTTTATCTGCACTTTAGAATCGAGTTTCATTCTACTTGCCACGTGTTACTGAACTAAATTACGAAGCCAAAATTCATCTACCAAGTCATCATGAGTGATAGTGATGCTGGATCTAGTTTCTGCCATTATCCAAGAAAACGTGTTTGCAGGTTAGTATCATTTTGTGAAAAGCCAATAATGTAGTATTGTGTAGTATTTCGGAAAATTATTTATTTTTCATTTTTTCATATTTACAGATTTACGTCTGACGAAATAATGCGAATGCTAGAAGAATCTGATTCTGAGCATGAGGAAGAACCATATGTTGCATCTGATGATGAAAACTATGTACCACAAGTGGAAGTTACTGAAGAAGATTCAAACATTGAACAAGAAATGGTCATAGAGCAGGAAAAAGAATACGACTCAGACGAAAGGATGAGTCTGTGCCTCAAAGTGCAGGTGACATTTGGACTGCTAAGGATAAAACTCAATGGTGTAGTGATCCACTGCCAAATGCACAAACAAAATCTCGTAATATCCTACGACAAAGAGGTGGCCCTGCAGCAATCATCAACCTGTATACAGCAAAAGAGCTATTCAAGTCAATCAGGACTCCCGAGATGTGTGACATCATATTACGAGAAACAAATCGAAAGACCAAGAGAGTTTGTGATGCTTACAACAACGAACTGGTACAACATTTTCCTGATTCTTCTGAACGGTCACCACAAAAAACATTCAAGCAATTTACTGAAACTAAACTCCATGCATTTTTTGGCATACTGATTGCTGCTGGTGTGCACAGAGCCAACAAAGAGAATCTGGAGGAAATGTGGAATGTTGATGCTCTGCCTCTTATACGTGCAGCCATGTCTCGTGACCGCTTCAAGATGATACTCAGATTTATCAGATTTGACAACGAAAATACACGTGCAGAACGTGTGCAAACAGATAAAGCTGCACCAATACGGGACATCTGGACAATGCTGGACAGAAATCTGGAGAGAGCCTACAAGCCATATGATTGTATCACCGTCGACGAGCAATTATGTCCATTTAGAGGCCATACTAAATTTACCCAGTATATACCTTCAAAACCAGCTAAATATGGCATAAAGATTTTCTGGGCTTGTGACTCGTCAAACTCCTACCCATTACAAGGTCAGCTCTACACTGGGAAACCAACTGATGGTCCACGACAAGTAAACATGGGTGAACGAACAGTATTGGACCTAGTGAGCTCGTATAAATGCTCTGGAAGAAATGTCACCACCGATAACTTCTTTACAACCATGGAACTAGCTAAGGTATTGAACTTCTAAAACATGACACTAGTTGGTACAGTGAGAAAAAACAAAAGGTTCCTACCTAGCAACATGCAGCCTGCCAAAGAAAGGCCTGTAAACTCGACAAATTTTGCCTACAATCATGATGCAACAGTCTGTTCATATGTACCAAAGAAGAACAAATCAGTCGTGCTTCTATCATCTATGCACATGACGGGAGAAGTTGAAGAGACACTAGCAGCCAAGCCAGAGATAATAAAATACTACAACAAAACAAAAGGCGGAGTTGATGTTATGGATAAAATGTTGGGAGAGTACACTATGAAACGACGAACATTACGTTGGCCTCTGGCATTTTTCTACAATATGATTGACGTCACTGGGTTAGCATCCTACATCGTCTACAGAGAACACAATCCAAGCTTCAGGACAAAGGATCAACGAAGAGAGTTCCTGAAAGATCTCACAAATCAGCTGTGTATGCCTGCAAATGAAGATCGTAATACTAAACGAATGATGATGAGAAACCATTTTCTTTGAGGTGCAGTAGAAATGGTGCTTGGACAATGCATTGTGGTAGCATCGCAAGCAGCAGCTGGCCCTCAAATACCTCATGGTAGTCGTGGACCCTGTTGTTGGTAGTTGCTATGTCTTCCGAGACCTGAGGTGAAAACAACGTAAGACTAGAAAGTCTTGTGTGGTTTGTGTGAAACCCATTTGTGATGAACACTCGGTAGCAAAGACAACATGCATTACTTGCGAAGAAAATCAATAAAAAAAAGTTTCTTACATTTTCTTTTATAATGTAAATGAACAGTTTTTTACATGATTATAATAATAAAAGATCATTATCATTAAAAAATATTATTCTTTTTTCCTTGCATTATCTTCATTCAAAATATATGAGGGTACATTTGTACCTATGCAGCTTGTTATGGATGCAAAAATATCTCAACCCCTTATCTCGGAAGGGGGTGGAGATATTTTATTGAAATTTGGCCAATATATTCTGGACCAAAACTGCAGAGATGTCACGAAATTTCAGACCTCTATGGCACGAAAAAAAGTTATTGCAATTTTAAAATGGAATAGTTACAAGTGTACCTGCTCAGCCGGACGAAGATTAACAGCAAAGGTGGCACTACAATCAGTTTTGTAATTGTGTCACTTTTCCTCCATGCATGTTTGTATATAGGTAATGTAAAGTTTAAGGGTTGTTGGAGACATGGCTAAAAGTTTTGGTTGGGCTGTTTGTGACTTTTTAATAATATTTTATTTTTTATATGTCTTTATTTTATCTTATTTTTTTTTTTTTTTTTTGCTGATTTCCCCTGTAACTGAGGCTGATATGTTAGCCCGGGTTACAGGTAAAAAAGCAATTCTCTGAACTCTCTGCAGAGCTGATCTAGGTCTGGTAAGACCCAGCACTTCACGCAATTACCAAGTTGTGGCAGTCACGGAACAGACAGCACCTGGACGTAGAAAGGATTGATTAAAAGACATACTGGAGGTGGACTGATAGAAAGACAAAGACATACTGGAGGTGCTCTATAATAAGCAATTAGAGAGCAAGGAGCCCATATATGGTTAGATATCCAAAAATAAGAAAGAGAACAAACGTGATTAAAATCACAATCCTATATGCTCCACCTATACTATTTGTGGAAAAGTATGGTTCAGCAGTGACTTCTGACACTTTACGAAGCCACTATACCGCTATATAATACTGAATCACAAGTGTAGCTACAGACTACACTATTAACTGTGGAGCACAAGGGTCACTATTAACAATTGCAAATTCACCCCCCCACACACACACATGTTTTGCTCCAGACCCTAGAGGATGCTGTTATAACAGCAAAATACATTGTGTGTGTGTGTGTGGGGGGGGGGTTACAATTCTTAACCCCTTAAGGACCAGGCGTTTTTTTTTGGTGACACGTTCGTTTTTCCCTTCTCGCCTTCTGAAAGCCAAAACTTTATTATTTTTCCACCTACATAGACACATGAGGGATTTTATTTTGCGGGACAAGATGTACTTTCTAATGGTGTTATTCACTATACTATAGAATATACTGGGAATCCGCAAAAAAAATTCCAAGTGGGGCAAATTGTGAAAAAAAATTTATTTTCGCCATGTTTGCGAGGGTTTTGCTTTTACGGCGTTCAATCTTCAGTAAATATAATGTGTTATCTGTATTCTACAGTTTTTTACGCATCCAGTAATACCAAACATGTAGGGTTTCCGTTATGTTTTGGTACCGTAAAAAAATTCCAAACATTTTCTATTTTTGAAATTTGCGCCACGGCGTTATTTTGTGCGACCAATAACTTTTTTGTACTAACACCTAAGGATGTCAGTGAGGGGGAATTTTTTGCGGGCTGAAGTGTACTTTTTATCGCTAGCAGTTTGGAATGCATGCGACTTTTTTGATCATTTTTATTCCATTTTTTCAGTGACGTAAAATAACCGAAAAACCCAATTTTGGCGTTTGGAATTTTTTTTCTTCTACGGTGTTCAGTGTACGGGATAAATGATGTTATATTTTTATAGATCGGACTTTTTCGGACACGGCGATACCAAATATGTGTAACTTTTTTATTATTTTAATGATTTTATTTGTAAAAAAGGGAAAGGGGGGTGATTTGAACTTTTAATACTTTTTTTTTTTTTTGTACTTTAATACTTGTTTTATTTTTTGTACTGTACCATTGAGGCCACCTATGGTAGGTTAACAATAGGTGGCGCGAGTGTTAATACAACCTAATGCATTACATAGGCAATGCATTAGGGTGTACAAAGATGGCGGTTTCCCCACTTCCTGTCTGCGGACGGAAGTGGGGCAAACCGGCAAGGGTAAGTGACGGGAGCCTTCACAAGGCTCCCCACCACCATGCCCGGTCGTCGGATCGGTGCCGATGACCGTACCGATCGGTGCGCGGCACCGATCGGCGTTCATTCCGCCGCCGCGGCCATCTTTGGCGCGGTGTTTGAGGGTAAAAACAGCGCCAGCGGGCGGAACCACCCGCCGGCGCTGTTACTGCCGGGTGTTAGCGCCGATTTGCCGCTAACACCCGGCGGCTGTGCGGAGGGGTCGTGGCGCGATCCCCCTGCAAAGCCCCTTAGCGGCCCTGGGACGTACTCATACGCCCAAGGTCGTTAAGGGGTTAATATTTTTTTATATCATTAAAAGTTATGTATTAATTAATTCGACGCTATACCACAAAAAACTGAATTTGTTTTGCCTATTGGCAAAAATAGTTTATAATTAACAGGTTATTGCCCTACCTGTGTATAGGGATCATTTCTACTGAGATTTTGCATATTTGGTTTGTGCACAGGGATCTTCTATTGTGTTTGTCCACTCTTGCCTAATAACATTGCTTCTAGGTAAAAATTCCTCACTTATATGATGCTATACAATGTAGTTCTTTTACTGCCTGAAAGCATCTACCTACATAGCTTTTCAAGGTTCTAGTTTACTCCCCAAAATAGCACTTTTTGGTTATTGTTGATTATCATTATTTTAGGTAAGGCGAAAGGTATTGTTTTTATACTGGTGTATTAATGATTTCTTTGAGAAAAATTACTCCTTATTACTTATAATACAAAATCTTAGTTACAAAAATAATCAATAAGATTAAACATCGATTCAATAAAACACCAGTATATAAACAAATCACCACTGTTGTCTTGTTGAAAGCAACTCATAAATTACAATGAAATCAATACAGACTTAAATAAGGTATTTGAGCTTGATCATTAAAATTAAACCAACTTTTCTCATTGTTATATTTGCTCTTTTGTATTTACATTTGTCAACTAGCCATTATGTTCAACTTAAAATGTACTGTCATTGATGTTTTAAGACATTAATATTATATCATATAGAAGTCTGAATGATTTTATACTTAGATCGATAAAGCAATGTTGTTCCAGCTCTCACTCACTGCACCCTACTGTTTTGTTTGTCAGCTTTAGTAATGAGAAAACCCTAAAATGTTCGAGTTTGAGTTCGATTTGAACTTGAATCCCGTTAAAGTCAATGGGAGAAGATGTTCCGGTTAATTTTTATACCTATACAGGTGAGGAGACGCTGTAATTACCATCCATAACAGTAAACTGGATGATTATATGAGTATGATTTATATGAGAGTTAGGCGTTATGTGAACCTGCAAATGTCGCCAAATAACAGCTTTTGGATGTGGGAAAGATGCAGCCAGCAATACAAAACTCCTTAACTATTGCTGTCTATAATTTCGTAAGCTTGCTGTACAACCCCTAACTAACTTCCTAACTAATCTAAATAGCAGATTTTCCGGTCTAAAATCGCTAAGAAATCTTGAGAAGTTCATTCGGTACAGAGAGTGAGCTGGAAATGGCGTTCACAAGGTAATACAGTGAAATATATATAACATGGTCATGTGATTTTAGCAGCCAATGAGAGCCCTACACCTCAGCAATGACGTTTTTGACACTTCTCTGTGCTCTGCACTCACTGGATGGCCGCCAAAAGTGCAGGAAGCAGCTAAAAATGAAACTAAAACTGGTGTGTCGAACGCAAATTTTAACCGAGCGAATCATAAAATGTTCGGTTCTCATTCCAAAAAATTGAGATGTTCGACTCGAACTTAACTTCTCTAGAACACTTCGATCAACACAAGTCAGCTTGTTAGTGATAGTAGCCTCCATTGCAGGACTACAAATTTAGAAAGAAATCTATATATAAACTCTAGTCAGATGAATTGAAAAAAGCACCTATTAGCATTTTATCAAGTAAGTTTTGTGTGAGAGAAAACCCGATTTGTAATGGTAACTAAAAGTGCACTACATTCTTATAAAAAAAAAATGCTGCCCTCCATGACAATAGTAGCTACAAAATAATGACTTCTTCAAACATTAATGAAATGTTAGGTATTCTCCAATAATAAATCCTATAAAAAGTAAAGCATTCAGTAAATCTTCTCCTACTGTATAATCAACTGACTGTTTTGGTATAGTCATGGTAAAATATGTTTTTTTTTTCATATAGTGGGTTGGAGAAGGTGGTAGAAATAGGGTCATAAATAGAGACTGGGCGAATGATTCTAACGAAGTGGACTTTGTTTAGGAATTTAAGGAAACTTTGGTTTGAACGAATAGTCGAAGTTTGGCGGTGATCGCGGGGAAAGAAGCAGGTTTTTAATTGGATAAATTGGCTCGCATGCACAAGACCGTTACACGGGGGCAGAAAAGTCTGGGAGGAAGAAGGAGGACCGTCAATGACATGTGCAGAGATGAAGCAGTTCAGAGACGGCGGGATTCTGTGACGTCACCTCACTAATATAAGTTCCTGGACGCATGCCTAGGTGTCCCCCATCCTTGTTCTGTGCCGTGCTACAGCTGCTGTGCAGCAGAGATCTCACACAAAAAAAAATTCGTTTTTAACAGGAATTTTTGGGGGGGAGTCACTGCTTTTATCAGGTAGGAGTCTGCTCATCTTCGTTACAATTTTGATTCTGTTTGTGGGGTAACTGTAAATTGAAGTCCAGTGTGGGTACAATTTGCTCCATATACATTTTCTGTTCATTCTGGAGCAAATTGAAATATCCAAGGGTAAGTCTAAGCCTGTTTTTGCCATTTGTATTTTCCAGTAAAGAAACAGCGTATTTTACAAGCCACTACCAGTTAATTTTTTGCTGCTGATTTCTGTAGCCAATATATATCCCACTATAAACAACATCTAACATTCATATCAAATACTACATAAAATAAACATATAAAAAACCATCTCCCCTCCAATTCCCAAAAAACATTATAAAACATAAATCAAACCAAACACACATTTTACAAACCTTTTAAACATCATAATATAATACATACAAAAACACCATCTATAAAACACTCCACACACACCCCTATACCAAAAACCATCTTTTCAAACCATACACTCAATAAAAATCCCTTTTACAAACTCGTTTATTTAATCAATTTTATACATAAAAACTACCCATTTAAATTTCAACTCCCAATATATTACAATAATACATTTATTACTAACATAATAACAAAACTAATAAATCCATTTTAAAAAATCATCTTTAACATAATTAATATCGACATACAACAAACACATCTAAAATACACTCCACAAAACATATACACTTATACCTTTTAATTATCATAATCTCCACAGAATCAACCATTGTAACAAAAATCATTATTATATCTATATAATTGTGGTTCATTGAAATGTTCAACACCTCTTGTATAATTGATCTCCAATCCACGAAACCATGCTAGATTAATGTATAGCATCTTAAAAATGTTAATCTGCACCTTTATATCCAATTTTCCAATTTCACTCTATATATTATATTCTATTTTATTCCCGAAAAATAAACATTTTTTTATAAATTCCACTACATTTAAAATATAAGACCTTTTATGAGTAGCTCTCTGACTAGAAGTCCAATGTGTTATATAGCAGACGATAGTTTAAAGATATCTATTTTTTCTTTTTTATATCAGAAAAACACATCATATTTTTTACATCATGTCATGACATACCAGTTAATTTTATCCATTTTGTATTTCATGAATCGCCAAATATTTTAATAAACAAATCCAATTTTTTAATAACTTAGTAATTTCATTTATTTATACATAAAAAGAAACATCTTATTTCAAGCACATACATTTAATATTCTGTTATTCCATTATCATAATTTATATCCCAGTTTAAAATTAATCTTGTATTTTCTTTTTAAGTAGTAAAATGAAACTGTCTTTTTTACAATCCAATACCATTAAAATTTTCCATTGTGTATTCTCAGTAGCATATTAATATCCAATTTTAAAATAACCCCTTCCCGACCATTGGTCGTATGCATACGCCCTAGCGGGAAGTTGGACTCCCGCAAATGGTAAGTATGCATACGCCTGGCGATCGGGCGCTATAGGGCTTCGGGCGAGCGCAGCAACGACGTGTTATCACTAGCGGCACAATCGGATGATACCAGCGGGTTCTACTCTTACCGATAGAGAGATAGAGATACTCTAATGAAGACCCACCATGATCGAACCCATCCGGACGCCGAGTGTGAGCACGTCCGGCCTCGTGCCTTTCGAGGTGAAAAACGCATTCATTACACGCTGCCTCGATGCATTTAGAGGCCGCGACGCCGATAATTGATCGTCCCCAGACACGCGACAAGCGCGGACCGCGTTAGACTCGACCTCGCGCGTATGTGTCTGTTCGATCGCGGCTGAGGGCGCAGCCGCGCCACTCATGATTGGCCCACCGGCTCCGCCCGTATATCTCCTACCAAGACTCCCGGATGCTGTCTGAATGCATCCGGGTAGTCTGGGATGTGTCACTGCCCACAAATGCTTGTGGGGCATGTTGTCAACGTAGTTGACATGCGGTGGGCGACTAATGCAAGCAGAGTAACTGTCGCTGTAGACCCAGATCGCCTCCTTCAAATAGTATTATGAATTCTAATGATATTGCTTTTCCCCAGTGGGTAGATTTAGCTCAGTTACAAATGTTCCTCCACTGGGGAGAAAATAAAAAAATGTTGTAGAAGTTAATAAAAAAAGAAAGTAATGACACAAACAAATAAAATTAAAAATTAAAACACGTTATTACACTGTCTCCTTTTGTTCCCCTCGTTTATCATAACGCCAATCGCCACAAAAAGGATTCGCAAAATTAAATAAGATGTACATCCATATATTTGGTATCGCCGCAGTGCGTTTCGATGACCCTATAAATATCTTTTCACGGATTATTAGACCCAGTATGCGTGAACGCCGTAAAAAACGAAAAACAAAAAAACAGTCACACAGAATTGCGATTTTTGTTGCATCCTGCAGCCACATTAATGGAATAAAAAAGCGATCAAAAACTAAGATGTTAAATGCCAAAGTGTGTAATCGCAATTAAAATGTCAGTCTATCCGCAAATAAGATAAAGCTCGCACTTACACCTCATCTCTAGTTATACGGAAAAATAAAAAAGGGGCTCTCAGTATAAGGGAAGCAATGCATATAAATAATTTCTTTAACACGAAATAAAAAATACTATTTTGTTTAAAGTGCGCAGAAATTAAAAGAAATAAACTTATAGAATAGGGTATCGCCGTTAGGTCGTATCGACTGAGAGTGAATAGCTAAATGGTATATGGATACTGCACGGTGTAGTGCTGTGTGAATAAATGTAGTAAAGTCAAAACATCCGATCCTAGGATTCGTGCTCAGGGTATCTTTCTTCTCACCTAGCCACGTGCCAAAAAACGGCTTTAAAACTGACTTTGAAAAGAATAAAGTATTGGACATATACCCAAAACTTTGATAGCCAGTAGATGTGTCAACTATCTTCCCGACGCAAAAAAACACTGCCATGCAGACACAGCTAGACCTCGTATACACGCAGAAAGAATAGAGAAAAGATTTATGGCTCTCAGAATCGTATGGCAGAGTGCAGAAAAAAACGTCTTTTCCTTTTGTGGAATAAGAAAGTGTTTTTTAGAGAGGTAAGAATAGCAGTGAGAAAACATAAAAAAATATAAGTAAGAATGGGTATTCGCTGTAATGCGTATCGACGTGCCTGATAATACTAGCATGGTCAAGCGTTATTACGCTGCACGCGGGTGACCGCGCTGTTAAAGAATAAAAAAGGGAAAAACACTCCCAGAGAATGCTGTGATTTTGTTCAGAAATGGGTCACCAACTGCAATAACCTGTCTAAGAAAAATATTAGGGTGTGCATCTCATGCTCGGCATGGCGATATGCCTCCCCATAGAGTATGGTACTAATAAATATCGTCAACTCATCATCCACAAAAACAATGCCCATAATTCAGCTCCGTATAGAAAAACGAAAAATGAGAGTATGGCTCGTCAGAACAGGGCACAATACCATTAACAAGCAATTTATTTTGATAGACCTATTTTATTGTGATAAAAGTTAATAAACATAAGAAAAAATTTATGATGTAAAGTCTTTATTGTCATTGCAATATGTAGCGAACTACCCATGAAGGAAAGATATGCCTATCATATTTATACACGCGCACGGACGAACGTTGTGAATACAATTGAAGACCACCAAAAAACAATGGCGGAACTGCGGTTTCTCCCCTGCATTGTCTTCACATAGACCAGAATGCAAAATAAAAAAAACTTTGGACGACACACTGTGCACCCAAAATGCACAGTACACACCTAGATGAGATCTAATGAGGGTGCTGAATCCAAAAATGGGTCGACTTCTGGAAGGTTTCGCTGTTCTGCTACTTTGGGGGCTTGTAAATGCGCATGGCCCCACATAAGATGGCGTACCCACAATAGTCCAAGTAAGCTCCGCCAGACCCTGATATGATCGCCCTGCCAGAGCCACATCAAACAAGCAGTTTACACCCACATGTAGGTATTGGCGACTTGAAGGAAATGAGAGCGTAACAAGGTTTTGGGTTGTAGTTGTTTTCCCAGAGGAATGATGTGTCATGATCAGAAAAATTTTAAATGTTTCAGCGATTAATAAGATTATTGAAAAACGGTTTTGAAATATAGGACACAGGACTTAACAGCTAAAAGAAAAATTTGGGTCAGACTACTGTGAGGAAATCAGGGGAGGGGGTCGATATGCTCACTACACCCCTGGATAAGATTCTTAACGGGGTGTAGGATTGAAGATTTGGGGTATGTTTCTAGGTGGGGGAGTTGATTAATGTTTAGCTTACCTTAGAGGTGGTCCGCAAAACTGAAATGGCCCCTAAATGTGAAAATGACGTAATGAAAGAATGAGAACCCCCAAGAAGTCCAGTAGGTGCGCTGAGACTCCTAGCTGGGGCGTTGTGGTTTGAAGCCATAATAATGCACTAGAAGGCCACATATGGGATATCTCTGAGAAAGAACTCAAAACCAGGGGAAAACGACAGGGGAACCCAGGGACACGGACGAAACGGAGAAGGAAAAAAGGCAGAAAAATAGGAAGGGGAGGAAATAAGGGGAAGAAAAAAGAACGGGAAAATAAAAAGAGAAACAACCCCCAAGGCGACCAGGCTATCAGATCTGGGGAATCTAATGTATTTATTGCATTTACCCTGATCACATTAGACCGTTTGTCGGGAATAATAGTGCATGTGTAAAATGGGAAAATGCGCTCTGCAAAAAAGAGTGGAAACTTTGATAACTGTCACTTCCCACTTTGCGTTTTAGTTCCTGTGAAAACCGAATGGTTAAATAATTCTTCCTAATGCGGTTTGTTGATCTTACTTTAAGGAGGATGTAGTTTTCTTAGTGAGGAAGGTAATTTATGGGGGGATGTGCGATAACATACAGGTCAATCAAAGTCACGTATAGATAAAACTGGAGTGTGGTCCTAGTAAAAGTGAAATGTGTCTTGCGGAAATATTTGTTGAATAAATTATGATAAAATTTATACTTATCCTAAATTTCTAAGTCCCCTTATGAGACGGAAAATAAATAAAAAAAAGACATTTGATAAAAATTAGGCCAAACTAATATCGAGACAAGATGGTAGTTGCTGTTATAAACTATTTGAGTGGAAGTGTAATTGTTGTTGTCTATAGTACATTGTGCAGAATAAATTTTGTCAAGTCTCTAGAAAATGGGTGTAAATTTTTCTAAATTTTGCACGATTTGTTGATATTTTTACACACAATAAACAAGCAATTTTTTTGACCAAATTTGTGTTACTATCTTATCAAGATATAATGTGTATAACGAGAAGATTGTCAGTGCTGGAATCGTCGCATGGATAGAGTTGAATAAGTAACGTCAAAAAAGTTAGCTTCCTCACATAATGTGACACATGTAAGATTTCAAAAATTGGGTCTGTCAGAGACGCCAAAACTGACTCCGGCGGTAAGGGGTTAGCATCGTTTCTGCTTTGTAGTCAGTAAAAGAAATGCATGCGTTTCGAGCAAGCCACTCATTCCAGTTAATTTTTTGCTGCTGGATGATTCTGTAGCAGAAAATTATTATACCGAGGGTTTGTTAATTAAGCGTTGGTGTTTGTGCTATTGTTGTGGTAAGGTAAAAGGTATTAAACTGTGTTTTAAAATCGGCAGGATCTATGGAAAGTTTTATGGTGATTTCTGTTAGAGCATAAATTTCATATCTCCAAGGCGTTAAGATAAGTGTGTTTATGATTTTCTGTAGTCAGTATCAATACACAGCGTTTTTACATGTATACATACCAGTTATTATTTGCTGCTGATTCTCTGTAGCGCAATTTATCTTCCAATGCGGTCTAAGCTATGCGTTGTTTGTGTATTGTAGTCAGTAAAAGAACGGTTTTTAAATGCCAAAGACTAGTGCTAAATTTTTCACTGGTGATTTCTGTTAGCGCAATCGCGCATATCAAGGGCCTTATGTTAAGCTATTGTTTAAGCTTTGTGCGTGATCAGTAAAAGAAACCAGCGTTTTTACAAGCCACATACCAGTTAAATTTTTTGCTGTCTGATTTCTGTAGCGCATTTATATCTGACGGGTCAATAGTGTCGAGTTTTTGCTTGTTATTGTAGTCAGATTAAAAGAGAACGTGTTTTTAAATGACGCCAAAGACTTGGAGAAATTTTTCCTGATGGTCGAACCCTCTCTGTAGTATAATGTGTGATGCAGTGAGGTGTATTTGGGGTGTTAATTTAGCGTGTTTCTGCTTGTTTGAAGTCAGTTAGATGTGTGTTACACAGTGTTTTACACTGTCCACCAATGTACATCAGGTAATTTTTTTTGGTCCTGGTGATTTCTGTAGCGCATTTATATCCAAGGGGTTAATTAAGCGATGTTTGGTGTATTTTAGGTCGTAAATGAGAGAAGTGTTTTAAATGCCAAAAGTTCTAGGAGTAAATTTTTTCTGGTGATTTCTGTAGCGCTAATTTATATCAAGGGTTAATAGTCGTGTTTTGATTTTGTGGTCGTGTAGATAAATAGTCACATAGCGTTTTTACACAGCCACATACCAGTAAAGATGTTTTTGATCTGCTAATTTCTGTAGCGAATTTGTATACGCCAGAAGAGGGTCGTAGATTATAAGAGTGTTTGTGCGTTAATTGTAGTCAGTAAATAAGAAAACAGTGTTTTTAAACGCCAAGATTGGAAATTGTTTGTTCCTGGTGAATTTTGCTGGGTGCATATAATTTTTTTATTTTATTAATGCAAGGTTGAATGTTAAGCGTTGTTTGTGTGACTTTTTGTGTGAAGTCTCCAGTAAAATACATCAGATGTTTGTTTAACGTCTACATACTCAGGTACAATTGTTGTTTCCTGGTGATTGTGTCTGTAGTTGCAAATTTTATCCAAGGTGTTAGTTTAAGAGCGTGTGTTTGTGCTATTTTGTTGTAGATAGTTCAAGTAGAAAGAAAGTGTTTTTAAGGGCCAAAGACTGTAGGAATATAATATTGTTTCTGGTGATTTGCTTGTAGCGCAGAATTTATATCCAAGGGTTATATTACGCGTTGGTTTTATAGGATTTTGTTAGTCAGTAATAAACTACCTACTGAGTCGTTTTGTTACGCCAGCTTAGCCAGTTAATTTTTTGCTGCTAATTTATGTAGCGCAATTGAATAATCCAAGGGTGAGAAATAGTAAGCGTGTTGTGTTTGTGTTCTAGTTCCTCCTTCAAGTTAAATCTTATTCACAGCCGTTTTAACATGAGCCACTCTCATACCCAGTTAATTTTTTCACCATGGTGATTTCCTGTAGGCAATTATATCCAGGTTATCCCATCAGCACTAGATAAGGTGGGTGTCAATTTTGAGTCATATTCAAGTTTGTGTTTGATTATGATATATATCAGATATCTTCATTAAACAGAGTCTGTAACTTTTTTGATACCACGAAACCGTATGTCAGACACGTGACTTAGTGGTAGGGTCTTCTTTCCCTATGCGAGTATGTAGGCAGTGGCCAAAACATTCTGCGAGAGCAACGGCAAGGTCGCAGCAAGTAAGGGGGTAGTTGCAGCAGGGGTCCACTCGGTGAGGCCGGAAACTGCCGTGTCATCTTAGCCGGCCGTTTGTGTTGACACGCAATCCAACGGTTCTTGATTGGGTTAGACTAGGTCTCATCACTTCCTCCCAGATGACATCTGACAACCCCAGCCAAGAGTCGTTCGGGAACGTCAGACACACCCTTACTGGGCATGGCCCGGTAGAGGGTCAGCGGCCCTCACCTGTCCTCAACCACCTTCTGTCCATCCGGTACCCTCAGCCAGAAGTCTACTTATGTGAGTCTGGGGCAGAGCAGCCACTTTATACAGCGAAGGATGAAGGGAATTTGAGGACAGTCAGCAGCTACTTGGTCTAGCGAAGAAATGGGGCCGATATCCACTGCTTTCTTGCAGTTAGGCTGGCAAAGTATGGATGTGGAGGGTGGCCATGGGCAGGTATGTTTGGTGGAGGTGAGTTCACCTACTGCATACCAAAGCCATTGAGGTGGACAGCAGTGAGAATTCCAACAATAATCGATGATGATGTACTCGAATCGCACATCGTCTGGAGAAGGAGGCGTCAGCTTTGGCGGGGTTCAGGCAGAGGCGTCAGCCAGCAAGTGGTTGTGTTGGCCGTGACGTTCAGCGGGTAGCAGCGCTGGCGGAAGACTAGGTCGGTGACGTCCAAACTGCCTACGAGGGTAGGTTAGAAAGATGTCCCGCTTTCTGCAAGGTCCAAGATGTATATGAAGCTTAGCAGAGCCTAGATGGCTCAGCGATTGTGCAATCGGCTAAGGCTAGTTAGATTCATCCTCAGTGCGTGGAACTCCAGACGCTCCGTTGGCACGTGTTAAAATCCTGGCTCACTCCGGGCAGTATGGCAGTTCTTTTGTTAAGACAAGGGGGAGCCGAGTTTGGGTATATGTAGAATCAGTGGGCAGAAAGTAAAGCGTGGGCCAGGAGCGAACGTTGGCACACGGTGCCCTGTGAAAACACATGCGCAGCGTAACCATTCGGTGGCCTGGGAGAACTGCGTGGCTCGTCCCTCGTTCTGGTGGTCCATCCTGTCGCTGCTAGTGCAACAGCTGACGACAGCGCCCGCATGCCCTGAGTGGCAATGCATTGCCATTCAGCCAGTCCATAGGCTCAAACAGCTCTTGACAGAAGGGTGCTGTTTCTCTTTGTCCAATTACTGCTCCCAATCACACAGTATGCTCACTGCTCCTGCCACAGCAGTCCGGTTCAATTGAGGCGATTGCAAAGAGGATCAACAGTATGCGTGTCAACCATCTATGGTGCAGAAGCTGATCCCTTGCTCTGTCCAAGTTGTTCGGTTGTGCAATCCTCCTTTTCCCATATTGGTGGACTCTGCATGTTCACAGATGAAACTTAATGGTCCTGAAGCCGGAGCTGGGTGGGAGAGTCGCCAAGCCGTAATTTGCTTGTTCAAAATCGGGCGAAGATTAGCAGCAACTTACAGCAAAGGAAGTATTAAGAAACAGAAAGGTGGGCCAGAGAGTCACGTTGAGAGCATGTTCAGGTTTGTGTCCAACAGGTGCTCCTGGCAAGCACAGAGACGATGTGGAGCTGTAACTACGGTCAGGGCCTGTACATGTCCTTTATGGACGAAGAGGGCTGAATGTGTTTCCCTGGACAGCCGTACAACCCCTAATAGACAACTTGGTCCAGGTGATCGGCGCGCCCTTGACTCCCTACACGTTGCGCAAAACTCATGCTGCTCTCAGGTGCGCCAATGTTCTGCCGCCTCCGTGCTCCACCCACAATACCATGCTCAGCCTCCACAAGTACTGCTCATCATACACCATGTGTTTAGGGCACAGCGGTGTCACGCAGTTCGCTGATCACATGGCTTGCCTCGGCGGAACGAATGTCCTACTCTCGCGCGCGAGGAAGAATGCTGTCGCGTCATGCAGCAAGAAATCGATGTGTGATGGCTATTCTCCATTGCCAATGCAAATCAGGGAACCATGGTGACGGCAATGGGAGGGTGAAGGAAACATGGTGCCTGCGCTGCAACGAGGAGGGATGTACATGTTGCCCTGATGGCGCACCATGTTCAATCTGTTGTGAAAAGGTTCCTGAAAGTCTTCCACCTATCTTCAGAACATGTCTGAAAATTTCCAGGAAACTGTGCGATGCACATCATCCATTCCTACTAAGCTAGGCGCCTAGTCTCTCGAAGGTTGGCTGAGGAGAGCTCAGCCATGCTGAGTGCAGAACGGCCTCTTCCCAACACACGCTGCGATATGTGATGGTTCCACAAGTTGGAATTCCAGCTTGCAACATGTTGGACCGATGTATGAACAAGATTATGAGAGGCATTAAAATTTTTTTGAAAATCCAGGCGGACATGAATACTCCCCTGTGTAACTTTGATGTCAGTCAAAGACAAAGATCGGATAAATTGATAGTCCTAGCATGGCATGATGGGGCCATAGTACTTACCAATACTGTATGTATGCCATATTAGATATAGCAGATTAATTCCTCCCAACCATAAGACACGCTACCAATCTAAGCCGATGCAGATACACAACTTACCTATCACAAAGCTGAGACTGGATATCAATCAATTTATCCAATCGTGGTCTATCATCCCCTGATGAACCTAATGCTGGGGAAACTCATCGGGATTTTTGCATTGGTTGGTCTGTATTAACATTGGACCGTGATGGTATATTTGTTAGGGTGAGCTGCCGAGAGGTGGGGCCGTCCCTTTTGGGACGGGTGCTCGGCCTGGAAAGGAGTTTTGGACGTAGTGCTTTATTTTCAGATCCGGTCCATATACTCATAATTTTTGTCTACTGGTATATGCTTAAATCTATCTATGAAGGTACCAGAGTACATCAAGCAAGGTCTACAGAATCGTGAGTCAAATGAATAAGTTTATTTGCTAATAATATATAGTTGTTATCCATTTACCTATGCTTGTATGAAGTTATTTTTTGAGGCGTTTGTGCTCCCCTCTGTGTTTGAGTAATTATCTCAGCACTAAATACCCTGGATATACAGGCTATTACAATGATCAATACTGGGTATTTTTGAGTGAATAATGACTTTCTAGGTGGCTATTTGTGTGAGACCATTATGAGATATTATCTACATTGAGTTTTTTAATGCATATCTAATAAAAGTTATCATTTTAAGGGAATATTTTTTTCTTTATTCTGTGAGACTGCCACTGTCTGACCTCATGCTGCTGCTGTGGCTGCTGTCGTGACCTCCACACTTTGTCATTGTACCCTGTCCCAGCATCCCCTCAAGCATCCTCCAGCACCGTGCAGTATACAGTGGAGTTAGAGGCAGGGGAGTCCTCAGAATCACTGCGCACAATGGCTCCGCAGATGCTGATTTGCTTGGCTAGTGACAGCCGATATAGTCACCATCCGCATAGGGGACTGACTTCTGGCTGTCACATTCCTCTTGGCACCCTCGCTACACGGTCCAAAATGGGAGCCTTATTTTCCAGTGCTGCTGAGAGGGAGGGATCAGAATCATCAGGTAGCTATATGAGAAATCCTTCCGTAGTGCGTGTCGCTGCTAAGTTCGAAAACATTTTTGGCCACAGGAACCAATTCTATCCTCCATCAGCTTCATCCATTAAGACCTAGAAAAAGTTCCAACGCTGTTCAATTTATGAAGTCATAAAAACGTGGGGTAGTTAGAATCCAGTTTTCTACATGATACCAATTTGTTGAATGCAGCTTACTTGCATAAGCTGAAGAGGATTTGACCCCTAACATGTATCAGGGAATGTTTTAGGTGCTTATTTTGATTTCAGTTCGGCGGTGCCTTAGTGTATGGAATTGAGTGCAAGTGTATGGATTGGATGTAATGTCTAAAGAAGACATGATGTGCTGCAAAATGGGCTTTGTTGAGCTTCTTTACTAGTATGAAGAATTTGGAATCTCTTTTTTCAAGATGTTGACAGAATGTGTAAAAAAGACGTCACCTCAACCTCTTGCCTCAGTCCCTTGATGTCACGCTTATTGTCCGGCTGTCTGACTTTTACGCTATTGGCTACCTAGAACTACTGAGTTTGCCTTGTCGCGTTTTTTGTGACCTCGCAGCTCCTTGGCTGCCACCGCAAGCGAAGTCACTTATAGGGTGTAACGAACTGGTAGACACTGACGCCGCAGCAAGTCCATCCCGTTCTTTGCGGGCGGTGGGTCTCTTGTGTTGAAACCGCGGGATCCCCTACTTAGATTCCGCTCTCCCTGCGTGGCTGATCTTGCCACGTACCCCCTTAACTGTGCTGCGTTTTCTGATGGCCGCGCTGTCCTCCAGTGTAACTCTACTACGCGTGTGTTCCTTTGATGCCTTTAATAGGAAGCTTATCTCTCAGCTTCGTTGTTTATTTGCCCGCTCTGCCGGTTGCCATGGGCTTTGTTCTCAGACGGCATTCCTGCTTCAGTTTTGTTGGGGCGGTCTTTGACCCGTTAAATTCACAGGGTATGTGCAGTGTGACAGCCGACTGCTGTCGCTAAGGAGCCAGAGGTGGCAGTCATGTGCGTGTCATACTAAAACACAGATTGTATGGAATGATTGTAAGCACCAAGCTCACTCTGCATCGATTTCAGCATGAAACCAATGTTCTACCAGCACCCGACAGGGTGCTTCTGGCAGCCAGGGGAAATAGCTGTTTTTTAACGCAATTCGTCCCGTAATTTTGTCGGAAATTCGGGACATAGTACGGGAATCGGATTTTGAGAAATTTCGCCTCATTCTTAGTCATAAAGTTGATTAAGGAAATTGGTGGGTTTTTAGTTTAAGTCAGGTGAGTCTTTGTCAGGATTCAGCTTCGAAAAAGAAAGCTTTGGGGCGATTTAATTGCCATGTACAAAAAGTGAGAGGACCATATACAGATCTCTTGTATGATCTTTTTATACCTAGAGCAGACTGTATGTTGTGCAGTCCTGCTCTATAGAATGAGAACAACCCTAAATTATTGGTGACTGTCATCATGCCGCCGTAGATTGGGTGCTCAAAGGTTTTAAATATGGAGGAGAAAGAATGAAACACATTTGTAGCATTTTGTATTAAATAGCACAGAAAGGGTGTTTCATGTGTTGTGTATGCCACAAAATATGAAGACTCTTTAAAAAATAAAAAGGGCATAACAATTAAAAACAATTTTAAAATTCCCAAGGGATTTATTACCCCTTACCACTCAATACTTCCACCTACACCCTCATGGTACTTACCATAACTACACTTTTAACCATATGTGTAATTGACCCATTTTTAGGGATTTTTAAATATAGTTTTTAATTGTGCTTTCCTTGTTGTTTAATAAAGATTATTTACGGTGGGGGCGTGGTCTGCCATGTGAGGAAGCAGGAAGCAGGATCTTTGAGCTCCCGGCAGGATACTAAAAAACATCCCCAAAAGACACAGCCATGGGTCTGAAAAGACAAAAGAAGATACCCAAGATACCCAAGATCCCCTTTTTGGGTGATATACCCATATCAAACTACTTCTTCCCTCTGCAAGATCTGATCGGGGACGAACTCCCTTCCCGCCGAGAACGGGACTCAGCGTCATCTTCCCCTGCAGCAGTCTCCTGTGCAGAGAGCAGCGACAACTTGCAGCACCTGGGAGAGAGTGACGTCCCTCCGCAACTCCCGACAGCATGGACCCTGGACACCACATCACTGTCTGGACCAGGCGGACGGAGACCCGACTCGCTGATAGGAGCCAGCGGCACTACTCCACGGGACTCCCAGATCACCGGGCGGCCCGCGCACAGAGAGGTACACGACGGGGCTTCCCCCACAACTCTCCGCAATTCTCCGCTGCCGGCCCTGGAGATGCCGCGACCCATAACCGTATCGCCACCAGCTCTAACACAGGGGAGCCCGGTGCACCCGGGTGACAACCCGAGCGTGGTGCTAGTCGCGCCCTCCGCCATCTTGGAAGCCCGCATGGGAGATCAGCCGCCATTTCATGCGCAGCAGACCTCACACCACCTGGAGATGAGAGGGCCGGCGAAAAATCCAACGCAGCCTCCCCCACAGACGCCGACGGACGTCCAGCTCACAGAGCACTCTTCCCGTCTGCAGCAACGCGACCTTATGGAGGTAGGAGAGCATACAGGAGGCCAGGGAGGGGGATATACGCCCGCGCTGGACTGCTCAATCAATTGGGCAATGGAGAGCTTGGCATGGGACTGCCAAAAAGAGGATGATATGCGCCCCATGGGGTCCCTAAGCCCAAGAGGGTGTCATCAAGAAGTTGCTGTATCAGTCTCCCCACACCTGGTCAGCCCAGAGGCCCCTCCAAGCCTGCACCTTAGAAAGGGGACATGCGGATCAAATATAGCTCCCATCCCCCTACAGAAAGCTGAGGAGATTGAGGACCAGACAAGGTCACCACGATCCATTGGGATAAGTTCTCATGTTGCCATCCCCCACTCCATACAAAATGAGACAGTCATGAGCTACCAAGATCCCCTGTACCAGCCAACCTCACACCTGATACGGGTCCGGCACCCTAGTGCCATGTACTCTCAGAACTCCCTCCACAGGGCCCCTGAGACTGCAATGAGGAATGAGCGAACCGACAGTGCCCACCACTCAGACTTTGAACCGGTGCCTTATGACCAGCCTGAAGCAAAACGCCTGGTACCTCCTCGAGATGATAGCTGGGTGTCAAATCTGGGAACTCCGACCTGGGGAGATAGCCCTATCCCAACACAAATGTCTCCAGAATTATCAGTCCACAACTTGTACACAGCCTCCCCCCATCTGCGGGACGGCGCAGATCGACCACGGTCTCCACCACAATCTACAGAGGCCATGCAAGCCCTTGCGGCGCACCCAGAACTCCAAGCCTTACTTATGCTTTTACCATCCAAATCTGACATGAAGCAGCTGGGGTTAGAACTCAGGCAAGCATGGAGACAGGAGTTGAATCCAATGCAGGTGGCAGTGAAGGAGCTGCAAGAAAAATACCAGTCATTGGAACAAAGACAAGAATCTACCTGTTCGGCCATTATAATCTACAAACCCCCTTAGCAGCTCAAGCCGAACCCCAAAAAGCTTGCAGCGCAATTCGACACTTGGGAAAAACCGTAGCAGGCGTAACAACGTCAGACTACGCGGGCTCCCAAAAACAGTTCGTACCGGCGAACTTACCAACGCTGACCAAAATCTTCAACCGGATCTTAGGCAGGCACGAAGATACATAGAATTCGACCGGGCGCACAGGGCTCTCCGCCCGCAGAGCCAAGACCCGACTAGGGTGAGAGATGTGATCTGCAGGGTCCAGCACTACAACCTTAAGGAAGAAATCCTACGCAAAGCCCGACTGATGAAAGCGATTATGCACGACAACACCAAACTTGGGCTGTACCCAGATCTCTCTCGAAGGACTCTGCGCATGAGAGCAGCACTGAAACCCCTTCTTGCCTTGCTTCAAGACAGACGGATCCAATATCGCTGGGGGTTCCCTTTCGCCCTCCAAGTTAAACAGGGGGACTCCCTGGTGATCTTGCGTTCCCCCGCTGATCTTCCAAGATTTACTGATACCCTGGGCCTGCCCCCCGTGGAGCTTCCGGACTGGTCGACTGCAATTGGTCCAGTTGGACCCTCCGAGTCCTCACTTCTACATCAACCAATTCGCCGCCCATCCCCGATGTCCACGCCAAAGACCCAACGATCGGGTCGTCGGAGGAGAAGAACTGATGACCAGACGACTCATCTAGATCCACATCACTGACTTCCTGTCTCTGAGGGTAGACTGTAAACCTTCCTCAAACCACGTAGCTTGTGTTACTTTTGACTTCCTCTCATTAACGTTTCATATGACCCAAAGATGTGTCTTTCATAATTCTCTCAACAATCCTGCTGGCTGACGCTCGTTTATATGTTGATTAGATTATGACTGAATTGTTCATCCACGGTGACCATGTTGACCCCCCATTGATGCTTCTGGCCATGTCTTTCTATTGGCTGATTGCAGCAATTGGGCTGCACACTTTAGTTTGGTGGCCTTTGTTTACTGGGCCATTTAGTGTTTTAATGTCTCCTCTCCTGTTTCCCTCTCCACCCGTGAGCCAGCTGATGTCGACCCCTGCCTCCTGGAATCTGCTGTTGTTTGGAATCTGGGGTGAGTGTTTCTATGTCAATGTAATTGTTTAGTGTCAAAATCACATCCCTTAACGTTAAGGGATTCAATACCCCAGAAAAAAGGTCACAGGTATTATATCACTTACATAAATCCAAATCCCACATAGTGTGTCTGCAGGAGACGCACATACTGCAGGAGCACGCCCATGTTTTAAGGAATGCACATTACCCTGCCTGGTACCATAGCAGCAACCCCCACCAAAAGACAAAGGGTGTAGCCATTCTAATCCACAAATCCCTCCCCCTTACGGTTCTGGAGACTTGGGCTGACAGTGAGGCTAGGGCTCTTTTCTTGAAATGTAATCTTCAGGGAAGGATATACACCATAGCTAATATATACGCTCCTAACCATAACCAAATCTCCTTCCTGACAAAAACCTTAGACGAACTAACCTGCTTTGCCCAGGGACAGATAATTCTCTGTGGAGACTTCAATCTTGTTTTACAACCCGATCTTGACACATCCACCGGAAAGTTATCTGTCCCCATAAACACCATCAACAAATTCAAACGACTGCTGCATGATATGCAACTGTCGGACGTATGGAGAATAATGCACCCTAGGGAAAGAGACTACTCCTTTTTCTCTCACCCGCACCAAACATACAGTCGTATAGACTTCGTCCTCCTCCAGCACTCTCTTCTCTGGCACGCAGTAGATGCTAAGATCGACGAGATGACCCACTCGGACCACGCTCCTGTACATTGCCTTCTCGATTTGCCGCATTTCAGTCGCTCTCCATTCGCTTGGAAATTGAATGAGTCTCTTTTGCAGGACACCTTATGCCTGAAAGATCTCCAGACTAATATCAGTTAGTTTGGTGCCAACCATAGTAAAGACACTACGACTCCTCAAATGCAGTGGGGGGCACTGAAATGCGTCCTAAGAGGAACTCTAATAAAGCATGGGGCCCGTCTGAAGCATGAAGCTGCCACTAAACTTCAAACCTTACTGAGGGAGCTTCACGAAGTAGAGCTGTCCCATAAATCTTCAGGCTCCGAGTCAGACTTTAGACAACTGACAAGATTGAGACAAGAGGTTCTTGCGCTCATGGAGTGAAAACATAAACGCTATCGCCAAACCAGAGAAGCTAGGTTCTACGAGTGGAGTAATAAACCGGGCAGATACTTGGCACGTGCATTGCGAGAAAAGAGAGCCTCACTGTATGTACCGCAGATCAAAACCCCGGAAGGCCAGTTGATACACTTAACTGAGGAAATCCTCTCAGTCTTCCACGGATTCTACTAAAATCTATATAACGTCCCTAAACCGTTCACTAGAGGAGATTCTGAGAGATACTATGCAGACCTACAAGCGTATCTGCACAAAACAGCACCCTCCGCCATTCCCACGGACATACTCTCTTCCCTTGATGAGCCCTTCTCACAAGTGGAACTCCAAAATGTTATTACGGCTCTACAGGCAGGTAAGAGCCCGGGACCTGACGGCTTGACTGCCAAATTTTACAAAGTGTTGAAATCGGAGCTTGTCCCACCTCTCTTGCATGCTTTCAATACTGTGTCTACAGACTCGCCCTTTAACCCAGGATTTCTAAAGGCCCACATCACAGTCATCCCAAAACAGGGGAAGGATCCGGCTTTGTGTCAAAGCTACAGACCAATCTCCCTTATTAACGTGGATGCTAATGTTTTTGCAAAGCTGATCGCGAACCGACTCAACCCCTTATTGGTAGACCTTATACACCTCGACCAGGTGGGATTTGTTCCTACTAGGAAAGCGAGGGATAATATTCTGAAAACTTTTACCCTGATTGACCACGTACACCACGCTCGAATCCCATGCATGCTCCTCTCATTGGACGCTGAGAAGGCATTCGACCGGGTAGACTGGTCATTCATGATGGGTGTCCTCGTAAATCTTGGACTGGGCCCGAACATCCTTCTAAAGATCATGACAATATATAGTTCCCCACGGGCACAAATCAGGGTTAATGGTTTCCTTTCCTCTCCCCTTCATATACGCAATGGTATCAGGCAGGGATGCCCCCTATCCCCCCTCATGTACGCGCTGGTGTTAGAGCGCTTGCTGCAAGATATCCGCACTAATGCCTCAATCAAGGGGATCTCCTGTGGTGACTCAAAGATCAAATGCTCGGCCTTCGCTGATGACATACTCCTGTACATAACCGAGCCTTTGATCTCGCTACCGTCTATTCCACAAACCCTTGATACATTTGGACGGTTCAGTAGCCATAAGGTCAATATGGCCAAGAGTATGGCATTAAACCTCACGTTACCCGACAGGGAAGTATCCCAGTTGAAAGCGGCATATTCCTTCTCCTGGGTTACATCGTCCATAAAATACCTGGGAGTACACATGCCAGCAGACCTTAAGCGTACATTCAACCTTATCTTTACCCCGATGCTGACTGTAATCCAGGGAGACCTTTCCAGGTGGGATAGAAAAGATTTCTCCTGGATAGGTCACATCAACATCTTAAAAATGAACACCTTACCACGCCTCCTATACATGTTTCAGGCAATCCCGTTAGTGCTCCCGAGAACTCTGTTCCACTCTATAAATAAGCTTGTGACATACTTTATATGGGCACGGAGACACATTGGTGGCCCCGCGGTTAGAAGGGGGACTATCCCTCCCTGATTTCCGAGGATACTATCTTGCGGCAGTCGCGGTAAGGATATTGGATGGCTTCCACAACTCTCGATCCAAACTGTGGGTGCAAATAGAATCGGCGCTATATAATTGTCCAACTGCCTCTCTCCCGTGGCTACCTTCTGCAATACTAACCAAAAAATCACTTAGACAGGTTCCGCTAATCTCGCAAAATATCATCCTCACCTGTAGAGCATATACCTCCTTGATGCACATCTTTGAGAAAGGTGGCCCACTTACTCCCATCTCAGGCAACCCGGGAATGCCCGAAACTCTAAGATGCATGAGAATGGGGCTGGGCGGAGAAAGGGGATTTACCATAATGAAGGATGTGTATGAAGGAACTATGCTCAAGTCATATACCGACCTGGCAGCTTCTCCCCACAAGGGAACTTTGCCAGATTCCATTACTACCAATTGCGGAGTGTATGCTCTGCACTTGAAACGCCGCTTTCATTAAGCAGAACACTCTCGGTATTCGAACGTTGGTGTCTGCAGTCGAAGAGACTCCCACATGCTCTCTCAAGAATTTATGGTCTGTTGCTCCATAAAGGAGACACTCAACGGTTCGCTTACCAAAACTCATGGGAGAGGGAGCTTCAAAGGGTTTTGTCGGACGAAGAATGGGGTGAGGTATTTCTTAGGCTTCAAGGAACCTCTGTCTCGATAAAGACACAGGAACTCAACTTCAAGATACTGTCTCAATGGGATAGGGTCCCAGCACTACTACATAACTTGTACCCCGCGGTCCCAGACACTTGTTGGAGGTGTGGAGACGAGGTGGGATCCATGCTACACATATGGTGGGATTGTGCGATATTGCAACCTTTTTGGTGTAAAGTGATAAACGTTATTCAGTTGGTCACGGGGGAGAGGCTGGATAATGACCCGGTCACATTGCTGTTCCTTTGTGTGCGAGGCTCACATCGCTCACCCAGGAACCGTCTTGTTCTTGCCTTGCTAAACGCTGCCAAGTTAATTATCCCACGACTCTGGCACTCCTCAACCTGTCCCTCAATAACAGAGTGGTTTAAGGAGATACACAGAATTTGCAAATGGGAGGAGATAAGATGCGACTCCCACGGTGATTCTTTACACTATTACAAGATATGGGATGACTGGCTGACCTTCTCCCAGTCGGATCAGTATAGATCTATCCTGTGACCGACCTGGAGCGGGGACGGATGATGTATGGACGTCGACATCGGCTGGCTTATCTCTCCCCCCCTTCCCCTCCCGCCCTTTGGCCTCCCTTCACCCTCTGTTTTTGTCTCGTTGACTTTGATCTTAGTTCTGACATTTTTATTTTTTCCTTTTCTTTTTGTTGTTGTTTTGTTTTGTTGCTATTTGCTGTAGTGAACAGGCCTGCCAGACCTCAGTAGAGGCCTGATACACTACACTTCTGTTAAGGACACAAGTACTATGGGCTTCAGTACGAAACCCCCGCTCTTCTTTACAAATCTCTCCCGTCTTAAGGACAGAGAAGGTTGTTTCAGCTATCACATTCTACGCTGTATTCAGCTATTGAACCTATATGTAACAAGTCGAATTTTGCATTGTGATTTGCTTATGTTACTGAATGTTTAAGAACGGCTTTTCAGACTCCCTGATTTACCAATGATATACCATCTTAACAAGTTGCCAGTGTTGGTGATGTTAGAATACAAACTTATGTTGTGTCTTAATCTTGCTGACCTTTTTTTACTTTACTTGTATTGTTTCAATTGTCTACGGCAATAAAGTTTCTTTGAATTAAAAAAAAAAAAAGATTATTTACGGTATGTATTGTGTCTCACATTTGTTTGTTTGTTGTTTTCTATTTCTTCACTTTTGGGTGTTGTTGTATTGGTAGTCATCAGGGTTGTGCCCATCAGTACTTCTGAGTATCGATAGATGTAAAAAAAAAAAATCATAAAATTACTACCATCAAGTCTCATACCCTCAGGATTTATTTTAACATTTCCTATAACAGAAAGAAAAAAAATAGACTTAAATAGACATTTGCTTGAATATAGCAGATTTCATCTGATTAATGAGTGAATAGAGAAAATTTAATGCTACATGTATGAAAACTGTTTAGGTCTAAAACTCACTCTTTTGCCCATAGTAACCTGTGGGCAATAAAGTGAGTTTTAGAACTAAACAGGTTCATACATGTGGCTCTTAGGGGCCATTCACACGGCTTATTCTGGGACTGATCCCAGCCGTACTGCGCGCCATATTTGCACTGCCGTATGGCTGGAATCCGTCCCAGTCAGTACAGTAATCCACAGTTCTCATAGAGAACTATGGATTCCGTCTCTTCTCCCCACTCGGCGAATACGCCGCGGGGGGAGAAAGTGACATGCACATTATTTACGGTGTGTACGTGCCGTGAATAATGAGTGTCTATAGGGCCAGCGAGCTGCCAGCTCCCCGCCCCCGCTGCACGGCAGCCGGCGTAATTGCGGGGCGAATTATGTCGGCTTTAAGCCGTGTGAATCAGGCCCTATTGTGTATCCCACCTATAACTTTTGTAAACTTGTGATTAAAAAGGCCTCCAGCACATGTCCACTTTGCCACCCCATTGTTTACTAAGCTCATTGTTTACTAAGCTCTGAATTTCTTTGATGTATATCATAATCTTTTCCAGTTCCCCCTCCTTATAACTATGTAAAAGTTTGTTAAAGCATCCATGCAATTTGATTATACAAGAAGTTTTGTCATCTGTATGAGTGACACATAAATCCTCATAGATTCAAGTAGAAATATGTATCACTGAAGCCTGACTCAAACTGCTGCTTTGCAATGGCAACTATTGTGATATTTAGTGATAAGCAGTAATAGGAAGAACAGGTAAGAGAGTGACACAGAATTCATTACATGGGAAAATTTAGTTGAGTTTCATTTTAAAATGTAATAACAAAAATGTAATGAGAAGTGAGTAAAACAGTTTGAAACTAAAATATAACTTATACAATTTTAAATATAATCTCTACAGCACATTAAAAAACATCAGTTATACCTGTGAGGACTGGGTTCATCATCTTTAAAAGTAAAAAGTGCCACCAAACACTTTCTATAATTTTATGTCAGTCTTCACATCATTTTATATATTTTGGCCCATTACTCCTTGCAGAACTGTTTTCATTCAGACATATTGGTTGGCCTTTTTTGCATTACCTGTGTGCTCTCAGTTACAGAGATATATCTAAACCTCTCAAATAGAGAGAAAATACCAGCACTTCACCATAAAAAATCCTTGGGACTCCAAGTCATGTATGCAACTTCAAATACTTAGGTGGTGCTCAGCAGAAACAGATCAAAATCCAAATATAAGAGATAAATCACCTGCGGCACTCGCCAGAAAATGATATCCTTATTTACTGTTCCAAACGTGGATTAATATAATTTGAAGCTACATTCATATGAACAATGTGTTGGCCAAATGATGGCCAACACATTGTTCATATGAAGATAGTTTCTGATAATATGTACCCAGGTTTAGAAAAGTAAATAAAGACCTCATTTTATGGTGAGTGCCGCAGATTATTTGTCTCTTCTTATATATTTAAATGTCTAAAACTCTGCATTCAACCACTATGGGAGCCATTGTTGCCAATTGGAGAAGACTTTCAATAGTGGCTAATGATCCTGATGCCTAGCTTGAAAAAAAATCTAGGTTAAGAGATTAGTGACTTAAAAAAGGAGTTGAAAAGAAATAAAAAAAATATTAAAATTCCTATTATTAAACTTTATCCAACATTCAAAACCACAGATGAGAAAAAAAATGTCAAAATGTCCTTGGTGGCAATATGACATTCCTGCAGTTGCTGCCGTTGGGTCTACATATTTAATTTGGTTTAGATAGAAGTCTTCCTTTGGTCACAATCCCAATCCCAATGTGCAATACTACAATCAATTCCTGAAGTCTACATGACAAGTAAAATCAAAATTCTCAATGCATTCGACACAGACAAACAGGGCTATAACATTATATGCATTATGTATTTCCGCCCTTGCAATTAAATTAAAAATATCCCTGGTGCATATCTAAATGACCTACATTTCCAATACATATAGAATAATTCAAGGTAAAACCCAAGTGAAATTTAAAAGCTTAAATATAAAAGTTTGCTTGGTATAATAAAATGTTTAACATTATAAAGATGAATGTATTATGGGAACCATAAATATCAGACTTTCCTATTTATAACACAGGCAGGGTAAAAATCCTGAATTTGCAAATACACAGAATAAATATTCAGTTACCGTCTCTGGAGTGGTGTATAAGACTAAAGCATTTAAACTAAGGATTCATTCTAGACTTTCCGTGTACATATTCATTTCTCACACTTAAAGAACAGTCCTGTTGTGTTGGTTGATTTTTCAGTTTGTGGAAAATTTGCTTGAAATAAAAGCTTCTTATTACATATCTTTAAACTTTGACTAATATATTTTTTTTCAGTTCAACTCAGATGTGATAAAGACGGACTGAACAGCAAGTTTCCTCACTGCTGTTCCATCATGGACATCAATCTTAGCCTGGAGGGACCATCTTTTCCGAAAGTGAGAGGCAATTTAGTCTCCATAATATATCAGTTCTAAGTTTCAGCAGAATGTCAACTGCTGAATTTATTTCAAGCCGCATGTTGACGGGGGCTTCACATCACAAGGGAATTGCATCACACTACTAATTTCATTTCGGAGCTTGACTTAGGAAAGACCTTTTGATGTAATAAAAAGGTCACATTTTTACTCTACCATCAACAATTTTCAGAAGCTCCTCTGTTATTTGGTTTGGTATTTTTCTTTTCCGAGCATTCTGCTTTTCACACTGTGTGCTTGCAGGTTTTTGAAATGTACATTTGGATCAATACAACACCAAGGTGCTAACATGAATACAGAATCACTATCTTTGCACTACCTGAAAACATAAAAAAAAATCACCTTTGGCCTCTAGTTGTATTCCCTGTTACAAACACACCAAACTCTAAAGTTACTATTATTATGTTTTTTTAATTTTAAAAATATTGTTATTTGTGAATCTATAAGAGTGATTTACTAGGTAAAATTAGTTCATTTCTGTTTGTTTTGTTCATGTTTATAATATATTATTGACCAAATCCGTATATCCTTCATTGCACAGCAATTCTGAATTTTGTTCTCAGTATCCATCTTACATTCCTGTGGGGTTACATTGTTTACTTGGTTTGAATAAAAATGGTATTTTGAAGCATATGTTCTCCTAACCATTCCAGCATTAACCTGTAGATGCAATGAGAAGGCAGCTTCTCTGGTAGGTAATGATAAGCATTATAGATATGACTGCAGTCAAGACCAGGGGTCAGGTTGTATGGTATGATGCATTTTAAAATATATTTCATAGCAAACAAATATGCAGTAGTGTGTGATTATATCCTCTGGGTGTTGGGCATCTATTGTCAAGTAAAATACATTCATTTTTTAAAAAAAAGTGAATATATGGTATGTGGAGAGAATACATAGTGTTCAGCTATAATTTACATACAATCTGTGTGTTTCTTTTCTACAGAAAATGTCTTCATAGATAGCAATTTTATAATACATTGCTGTAAGAAATTATACGCTGTACATTCCAGTAAGTAAATAAGTACAAATACCTGAAAATTTCTGGGGCCATTATCCCACACTTTACATATACACTACTCACAAAAAGTTAGGGATATTTGGCTTCTGCTCGAAATTTCAGGATGAACATAAAATTTCTTGAATTTTTTTTTGAAAATGAACTCATTGAGACCATCTCTTAACTTTAGAATGCATATGCCCAATTGTTCAATGTTTCAGTACTTTTTGCACTCCATGCTGATCTCTAACAAGGAGCTTAATGGCAAAATTCAAAATAGGTGTTTGATCCATGAATCGCCCAATAAATTTAGGGGATCAATTAGGATTTAAACAGTCCTCGTCATCATGCTATTTACATTTTGACATCATGAGACCAAGACAACACCTTACAATTGATCAACAGAACCTCGTCATTGTGAGGCTTCAAGCAGGAGGCTTTCAGATGGAAGTGGCCACTGAGTGTCACAAAGGGTCATGAGCAGGTTGCACCAGAGAAACAGAGAGACTGAAAGAATCGCAAAAAGGCAAAGAAGTGGATGACTTTTGGCTACATCACACCATGATGACTGCTTCATTGTAAACAATGCCCTGTGGAACCAGGTGATGGAGGAGGACTGTTAACATCTCAAATTAATCCTCTAAATTTATTGGGCAATTCAGGAATCAAACACCTGTTGAGAATTTTGCCATTAATCTCCTTGTTAGAGATCAGGAAGTTGTGAAAAGTAACTGAAACACTGAACAGTTGGACATGTGCACCTAAAGTTAAGAGATGGTCTCATTTAGTTCTTCTAAAAAATCAAGAAATTTTATGTTCTTCCTGAAATTTTAAGCAGAAGTCAAATATCCCTAACTTTTTGTGAGTAGTAAAGATAGGTTTAAAAAACACAGTCTATTGTACATCCAAACCCTGTTCATGTGAAGGAAGACAAAAACCTTCTCTTATATAAGTTTAGGATTAGAACTAGGCCAACCTGAAATAAATCGTTTACATGTTGGTTAAATTTAACATTGATCTGAACTGAACAATAATCAGTACTAACAGAACTATGTTGTGGAATTGTTCCATTTTGTTATGTGTGTATAACATTATTGCTCTCTGTGGTTACTTTTGATTAGCCCTGGGTGTTCCACCATCTGCTTGGCTGTGAATAGAGACATTGGAACTCATCTACTATGAGTGTCTAAAAGTTAGACAGCATAAACTTAAACATGCAATCTAAAAATGCACCATATTTATCACATGCTGATTGATAAATTAGTGCAGCTCTAGACCAATTTTCTTTCTCTTACTTTCTATTTCATCAAGCACTTACAAAGCTTTTCTGGTGTAACCACATTAGTAAATGAGGGCAAGTGTTTAACCCCTTACCGACATTTGACATATAGGTGCAGTCTGATAATTATAGCTGAGACCTGTTGCCAACAGCAGTGATTGGAGCCAGCAATGATCCTTGCTGTTTAACCATTTAGACACTGCAGCAATCACAACCATGGCCACTTTCACTATTTCTCCCTTCGATCAGCCCCTCCACAACAAGACCAGTGCGGCACCTAATTGTTTAAACCTAATAATATGCAAGTGCCTCCATTTCTTTCTTCCACAAGCATTAAGGGTTAGAACCATCATCTTGGTACATGTTTATAATACAGAAGGGTGTACCAGCGATCACACCCACTAGTGGTCAAGTACCCTAGAAGAACTGCTAGTACAAATTAAAATAAAAAGCATTAAAAGTATAAAAAATAATAAAAAATATGAATGTTAAAAAAAGCCTTTTGTTATTATACAAATAAAAGAATACAAAAAAAGATGCACATAATTGGTATTTCAGCGCCCGTAAAAGTCTGATATATTAGAAATTAACATCATTTATCTTATACACTGAACTCTGTAGAAGAAAGAAGATCCCCAATATCAAATTATGAATTTTTAGGGGGTAATTTTATGTTCCCAAAAAATTGGAATAAAAAATGATCAAAAAGTCGCATGTACTCCAAAATGAAACCAATAAAAACTACACTTCAGCCCAAAAAAGCTTCACCCTTAGTCAGGTCCATCGGTGGAAAAACAATAAAGATTTGGCCTGTGATTGGCTGCACATAGCACATTAACGATGGATGTTCACTGTGCAGCTGGGATTTACTGGACGGCCACCGGGATGGAACGGGAGCGTCACGGAGGTGAGTATACTTCTTTTTCTCTATTTCTAATCATACCCCATTGGACCAACAAGCTTTTTTAAGTCCCGGACAACCTCTTTAAGAGATAATGGGCCACATGTATGAACGGGCTTTTCGCCCGTTTTTTGGCGTATACTGTCGGGCGCGGGGATTCAGTGTTAGGCGCAGTGTTCGCCACTTTCAGCTGCGCCCCGCATGAAGGGGCGGGCAGTGGGCGCGGTGTGGGCACGGGGTAGGCGTTCCGGGGCGGGACGCGGCGCGCTTGAAAACTCCGAGGCATGTACGATGGCGAGTCGGCAAAGCGAGGCGCAGTGCAGCGCTCGGTAGCTCCGACAGGCAGACCAGGTTTTTTTTGGTCTAAATCCTCCGACAAAGGCAAAGTGAAGCAGGATCCGAACATGCGAGGAAGCAGTCGAAGATCGCGACAGAAATCTCGGCGCTCCGCTCCGTGCAGCAGGAGTATGATTCCGAAAAAAACGCCATTATAAAGGCGGAAAACAGTGTCAGAAAAGAGCTGAACGTAAAAAATAAACATAATAAAAAAAAAAAAAAAACTTTCCAAAACGCTAGAACGGCGCACTCTCAAGAATTATGATATTGGAAATTGCCGGGAAATACAGTAATTCAAATTCTGAAACCTATTCTCATTGGTCGGCATAAACCGGCCAATCAGAATAGGAGCGACAGTGAACCATTAAAACCTATGGGGAAGGATTGACCAATCAGAATCCACGGCGGGATAATTCAAAATACAGTAAAAAGACAGAAAAGAGCTGATTGGCTGAGCTAGCGGGGATTGGCTATCCCAGCCAATCAGAGCGCGAGCTACTTCTCCCATTATAGTCTATGGAGAGATGGGCGCACTGAAATCTCGGCGCTCAGCGCCGTGCGGCATGAAGTATTAATCAAAAAATGATTTTTATTAAATGTAAAACATTATCAGATAAAGAGCCAAACCCTTCTTTACAAATAAAGCAGTTAAAAACCCGAACAACGCGATCAGCAGAAAACAGAGCCAGCTTCATTCCCTGCTGTTTAAATGCTTAGATGTCGTGGCAATTGTGACGTCGACCTCTAAATGAATGAGAAATGGTGAAGCCCGTTGTTCCTCACTGTGATCAGCACCCCTGTGACAAGATCGCGGGCTGTAAAGCCATTAACATGGAGAGTGGAATACTTATGAAGGCTTCCATCGCCGCCATGTTTAGCTTTCTATTAGAGGCAGGAAGTAATAGAAATACCATCTTTAAACACCCTTCTGCATCATTTTTACAATAGTAGAAAAGTAGATGGTCGGCATCCGGAGTTTAAAGCAATTTTTACAATGCAGAAGGGTGTACAGATGATCAAACTCTCCAGTGGTCAAGTACGCTAATGGGATTTAAAGTTAGTTAAGTCCCATTAGCATACTTAAGTTTAACAGTACAAAATTTTATAAAAATTATAACAAGTTCAAATAACCGCCTTTTGCCACAAATAAAAATAAATAATTGGTATCGCCTTACACGTAAAACTTCAATCTATCAAAATATAACATAATTTATCTTGTACACTAGACACATAGAAGAGGAAACAAATACAAATGCCAAAATTCCATTTTTTTGGTCATTTCATGTCCCCTAAAAATTAGAATAAAAAGTGATCAAAAAGTCACATCTATCCCAAAATGGAACTAATAAAAACTACACTTCAACTCATGCCGATGGTGGAAGAATGAAAACGTTATCGATTGCAGAAAATGGTGCTGTAGCACAAATATAAGAAATAGAGAGGGTTTGCATTTTTTTTACAGTACTAAAACATAATGAAAACCCTACATATTTGGTATTACCAGAATCTTATCGATATGCAGAATACAAATAACACATCATTTATACCAAAATGTGAATGCAATAAAAACAAAACCCCCACAAACACAGAGCAACTACTTTTTTCACATTTCACCTCACTTAGATTTTTTTTGTTTCCAGTATATTATATGGTACAGTCAACAGCACCATTAAAAGAAAATCTTGTCCTGCTAAAAACAAGCTATTATTTGCGACATGAATGAACGGGGTTGCGGTAGATATCTGCCATCTTTTCAGCCCGATATCCAGTGCAACCCTGTTCACTTCACTGAAATGCCTCCTGTACGCGAAAATCAGGCACATTAAAGAGCGCAAGTGGCACTTTGTAATGCACCCAATCTCGGGGAAGCGTGCGGGAGGCGGGGCACACTAGAACTGTACTAAGCTATAGATTTATAGCGTCTCTACAACATTTCTAGCCGCATTACTTCTGGAACAGGTATATCACCTTCAAGTGGTATACCTGAGCCAGTAATGTCGTTCAAGCGCTAGAATGCTCCCGATTTATGACCCGCCATAGAGCGGGTTCATAAATCAGGTGCATTCTATACTAATATTATGCACGTGAAATTTGGCGTTTAAATGCCCAATTTCATACATGCCGCTCCATGTGTCTATGTAGATGTAAAAATAAAAATGTTATGGCTTTTTGAAGGCAGGGAGACATAAAAATAAAGTGCCAAAAAATTCTGACCAGATTGTGAGAAGGAGTTAAACATCCATATGCTTACTTTATATTTATAGTCCCAATTTGCCGCATAAACTAATGAAATGTACATGATAAGGAACTTTCACTATGCATTTCATGTTATCTCCAATCTTTTAGTACCTGACCAAGTCTGCTAAATTGTTTATTCATAGTATATTTATTACTCATGAGACAGTCCCTTTTGGCATTTCATGCATTTCATAGGCTTAAAGTAAATGTGCATCTTTTTAACTGACACTGTTTATTTTTATGTAAAGAACCCTAACATTGATTAATTTCATGGCATACCTTTTCAGGGGACTCTAGGGTCTCTGTTTCAATATTACAGAGCTCTAAAATTCTCTGATTAACTTCATACAGATATAGATTTAATTAATAACATTCCAGTAACCTGCAGCCACTGTGACTTACCGCATACAGATCTCATTGAACTCAGTATGCAATCTGTAATTTTCTAAGTGCCCCTAGTAGTGCCTGCAGGCAACCATTATTTTATTATTTAAGATGTGGCTACTGAGCGGATTTTTAAGTTCTGTTACAGAAAATGGCGTTTAAACTTAGAAAAGTAAAACGGATCATCTAAAATTTTGCACCCGAGATGGAAGGTTGTCATTTATTTTAGCCTGATTTGTGACAACCACATTCAATGACTTACAATATTGTAGCAGCCACATAGCAATGTTAATAAATAAATCACAAACCAATGTCCACAGAGATATGGCACTGGCAATGCACTTGTATCACACAGCAAGGCTTATACAAATGTGCCTGCCATAACAGTGTACATATTTACAATGTGCAGTAAGGTAGCTACAGGGATCATAGAGTTTGGGCTCCTAAGTAAGGGGGGTCACAGACTCCTCTCACCACAGAGCTGCATCACTGAGTAACAAAACTTTACAAAACACATGACAGCACTAAACTCCATCACATGCACCCTCTGAAGATCATGCATCATGCCTGTAGATTTTAACCCCCACCTATCACTTCAAAAAAGAACACTACCTCTACCTATCACCCCATAAATCCTCCCCTTCCCAACGTATCACCCCATAAACCCCACACATCTTCAGCTAATGCCTCATAACATCTCCACCTATTTCCACAAAGCCCCACCACCACCACCTACCACCTTACAAACTCCCCACCAGCACCTATCACCCCATAAACTCTCCAATTCCCCCACCTATAACCCCACAACCCTCCTTATCTCCACCTATCACTTCATAACCTCCCCGTCTATTTCCCCATAGCCAAACCATCTCCACCTATCACCTTAAAATCTCCCCACCTGCACCTATCACCGCATACCCCCTCCACTTTCCCCACCTATCACCCCATAACCCCCCTAATCTCCAACTATCACCTCATAACCTCTGTACCTATTACACCATAGTTCCACCATCTCCACCTATCCCCCCCATAACCTTCCCACCTGCACCTATTATCCCACAACCGCTCCCCCTTTTGCCCTCTAACCTCCACACGTCCACCTATCACCCCCCACCACCTCCACTTATCACCCTATGTGGTGTTTGTAAAGAGAGGAAGCACAGGTAGGGAAGTGCTGACAAAATTAGAATTCTAAGAGGTTTGTGTGGTATATTTTATAGGGACGCGTCATGACAGATAAAAATCATCATTGCAGTCTGGACAGGATGGAGAAGAGAGAGAAAGAGAAAAACCCCCAGTCAAAAGGAAGAATGCCCGGGGGTTTTTTCCCCCCAGATGTAATTGCCTAAAAATTCACTTAAATGCCCCGCGAGCCCCTGTGTACACGGGGTTAGGGTACCATTTACTTTTTTTTTTTTTTACTGTGGGGTTTGGGTTAATATATATTTTGCAGAGCCTATTACATTTGGGTATCAAAACCATATATGGGAAATTTTTGGGGAAAGTAAAAAATACGCCCTGCAGGGAAACTTTTTTTTTAAAACCTGGTATTTTACCCCCAAAATTACCCCCATTTTGGCCCCACCCCCTAAAAGGGAAAAAATTGGGGGTTTGAAAGGTGTAATTTTTTAAAGACCCATTCACAGGCGGGTTTTAAAATCAGTCCCAAGTTTTCCCTTGCAAGGCCTGGGGGGTTTTTTTTTTTTTTTTCCTTTTGGATAAGGGGAGGGCCCCTTTTTTTTGCCCCAATTTAAAAGTTTTTTCCCCTAAAATTTTGGCTTTTTTTGGGGAAAAGGAAAAAGATAACAAGACCCCCCGCCTTGAAAATTCAAAATTGCAACCCCCATGGGGTGGTTTTTAAAACTTTTTTTTTTATCAAAACTTTGGTGAACTAAAAAAATCTCAAATTTTTTTTTTAATGGTTTAAAACCGGGCACAGTTTGGCAGCATCCCCACTCTCCTGGAGTAAAATGGGCTATCTAATTTTTTATTTGTTTTTTTTTTTTTTAAGCGACACACGTAAGATACTTTTTTTTATTGGAAGAAGTATTTGGGAGCATAAATAAATTACTGCATTTTTTTAAATATATTTATTTTATTTTATTTATATTTTTTTTACCCTTTTCACATTTCACAAATAACCTTTTTATTAAATTCTACGGTTTTTATTACATTTTGGGGGTAAATACCCAATATGAGTATGGGTGTTTTTTTGTGTAATGTATGCTACATTTTTTTATTAAATATTTATTTTTATTTTATTATTTATCGGATTTATTTTTTTCTACACTTTTTACTTTTTTCACATTTTTTAATCTCATTAAGGGATAACTATTAACACTTTTTTTTTTTTTCTTAGTAAAATTTAAAATTTGCAATTAAATATGTTTAAAAAATTACAATCTGTGTCAACGACACGGCGCTTCAGGGCACACAAAAGGGTTTCCCTGACTGCAGACTTGTTATATGGATAGCTCTGGGGCTACTTTAGGTCCCCAGCTCTCCTGGATGCTGAATAGGCTATCTAATGTCCAGGAAAGCTGGATGAAAGCAAACCCTTCAATTAGTTTTCTTCCAGAGTAGGGTGTAGTGGATGTGTCCTTTTTGTGAAAGGGTGTGGCTTGATATCATAAGGGATGAGGTCTATACAAATTTTTGGAGCTCACTGAATCCCACTTTCAGAAGTTGGCAAGTATGCCCAAATGAATCATAAGGAAGGAAGTGCTTCACAAACCATATGTTCCAATTTCAAATGATCTAATTATCTAAATCATTTCTGAAATCAGTATGCATACCAGATAATAAGATTTGAAGGTCTGAACTAAGGTCTCACAAAAGACATTTATGTAAAAGCTCTGATGGTCACGTTTCCCTTAGTGTGTAATATACAATTATGCAATCAATTTAAATATTAAAAATTAAAAAAAATTAGAGTGAATGAATGTATTTGCTTTAAATATATGTTTTATGGTAGCAATAAACAAACAAAACCGCAGGAAGGCCATTCACAGCTCCAGCAAGTTTATGAATAATAAACGCATAGAAGAGATACATTTAAGCAATATTGTAAGATGTCAGTGTAAAAACACTGCATTTATGGGAGATCCTCTCGCCCTCCTTGCTTATTATGCTTTTCCATGTGTTCATTTGCTTTCATGGACAAATGCCAGCAGCTTCTATGCTGCATGACTGCAAAACCACTGCAGGATTTCCTAAAGCACAGATTTGCTGGCATTAGGCAGAACTGGCAAAGTAATGCTTTCAGATTGTGCACTGTACTTCTAAGAATATAAATAGTATATTCAGAAATATGCAGCTTCCTTCAGTAATCTTAAGGACTCATATCTTGTCTTCCAACAAACATAGTATAATCATTCATTTCCATATGTTTCATTTTCTGCTTTTTTAATACACACAAATATATAATAAAGTTGAACAGTAGATTGTTTATCCTTGTGATAGTAATTCTATATCTATACTTCATATGTATAACATGTTTTATTTATAGTATATATAGGGCAGCATAGTATACAAAACAACAGAAACAATGAAACCTCTCTGAGACAACCAAGTGTAACTGCCCACAGTAGCCTTCCACAGTGGTTGTCTCCTCAAAGATAGATGTAAATGGAATCCTGGTTAAAAAATGTATGTAGTCAGCAAATATGTACAGTGAATGAATACAGTAAATACACAAAATGATGAAACCTAAAATCCTGTCATTTGTGATAAAGTTTTCGTAGAGCAGAGAGAAATGTATTATGGTTTTTTTTTTTCATATTTTTTTCCCTGGATCTGGAAAGTGTTGTCCTGCCTCTACCTAGTGACTTATGTGTAACATGTAAACTCAGTATCCAGACCGTACACTGCAGTGTACCCATAACTTCTCATTGTACCCATCCAATGACTTACAGCTTATGATGGGAGTTTTATTTTACTGACATCTGGAGAGCCACAGGTTTTAAGCTCCAGGCCTGAAAAGGCCTTAAAGACCAGCTAAATTGTTTCGTTTTTGCCTCTCTGTGAATCAACAGCCGTAACTTTGTTTTATTTTTTAAGTGACACAGCTGTATGATTACTTGTTTTATGCAGAAGAAGTATTTGGGGGCGTAAATAAATTACTGCACAATTTATGTTTTTTAATATATTTTTTACACCATTTGCATTTCACACTAAATAACCTGTTCAGTAAATTCTACAGGTTATAACTGTTGTGTAGATACCTAATATTTGTATGAGTGTTTTTTTAATGTAATGTATGCAAAATATATATTTTTTTATTATTTTTTTATTATTATTTATTTCATTTATTTTTTCTACACTTTTTATGTTTTTCAAATTTTTTTATTTCATTAAGGGATAACTATTTAACACTTTATTTTTACTTAGTAATGTATTAGCATATTCATGTATGCTAATACATTACAATCTGTGTCATACTGAAACATGCAGCAGTCAGGGCAGCACATTGTGCCCTGATTGCAGGTTTGCTATACCGACAGTTCTGGGGCTATTCTAGGTACCCAAGACTGATTGTATAGACATTGCCAAAAGAGGAAAATTGCTGACAAATTAGAGACAAATAATATGAATGGTAACCAAAAAGTCAAGAACAACCTCCAAAGAGATTAGAGATGAACTCCAAGGTCAAATATGTGTCAGACCCTGCAAGATGTTACTGTTTTGAACATAATTCAAGATGACCAAGAAGGAAGCCATTGTTGAAAGCAAATAATAGAAAAGCAAGACTGGAATTTGCCAAAATGCCTATTGACAGGCCACAAAGCTTTCAGGAGAATGTCCTTCAGACAGATGAGACAAAACTGGTGCTTGTTGGCAAGTCACATCAGCTCTATATTCACTGACACAAGAATAAAACATTCGAAAAAATAATATTGTGCCTATTGTGAAACATGAGGGAGGCTCGGTTATGTTTTGGAGCTGCTTGTCTGCATTTGGCACCTGGTGTCTTGAATCTTTGCAAGGTACAAGAGAATCTCAAGACTATGAAGACATTCTGGAGCAAAATGTATCAGAAATCTTGATCTTAGTCATAGGTCATGAGTCCTCCAACAGCATAATGACCCAAAATATGCCGCTAAAACATCCAAGAATGGCTAAGAGCAAAGCATTGGACTATTCTAAAGTGGTCCTTAATGAGCCCTGATCTAAATCCTGTTAAACATCTGTGGTAAGAGCTGAAACATGCAGTCTGGAGAAGGCACCATTTAAACCTGAGACAGCTGGAGTAGTTTTCTCACAAGGAGTGGGTCAAAATGCCTGTGGACAGGTGCAGAAGTCTAATTGAGAGTTACAAAAATGGTTTGTTTGCAATGATTGTCTCTTAAGGGTGTACAACAAAATATTAAAGTGGTTTTCTCACTAAGCTTTTTCACTGAGTCTCAAACAGTTTCTCTCACTCTGCCTCTTCATGCTGTGTGGTTCTATATCAGCGATTAGCATATCTAGCATCTTTTATAATTAGCTAAGCTGTTAGACTATGTCTACAAGACAGTGATTTACTGTTAGATTTTTAAGTGGATTTGGTAGTTAGAATCTGCAAAATATCTGACTGCAAATCATCCCTGTAGATCTAAGTAGAAAATATGAGCTGTAGTCTACACAGCTCAGATTTTCTGAAGTCAGATTTCAAATCCGAATGCCGGGTCCAAAAACTTAGAACATGTTCTATAATTCGCCATATTTCACTTGAAAATGGCCGATTATAGTACTGTTCAAGTGAATGGGACGGCCAAAATCCAAAAACTGTGGCAAAACTGGGACAAAAGCTGGTTCAAAAAGCAAGAACTGAGTGTAAAATACTGGTTGGATTCTGATTAGAATCTGCAAGTATTTTATCCTCTACCGTGTTGACTTAGCCATATACTGACAAGTGTAGGAGATCTAATCTTCACTAAGCACAAGGTACATGTGCTGTGAGGACTAAAAACATTTGCTTAAATCTATAACCCTTGTCAAATAATTATTTTTTTCTCCGGACGCTCTGTCCATCTGTGGGGTGACGTTAATCCCTGCTCTCTTCTTTCTCAGCTAATCAGATAACAGAGTTACAGTCTGGCAACCAGGTAACCACAGAAACCCGTGTGCACTCAGAGCAAATAAAATATCTCTTATGTCATGACTAAATTAAAATCTTTTGACCAATGTATTTAGAAAAAGTCATCATTTAACTGTTCCTTCATATTGAAAGCTAATCTGTGTAGTGAGAAACCCCCTTTAAGTTAATGGTACAATCATTTTTGTTCAGGCCAGTTTCATTAGTTTAAAATTCTAAAGCAATGTCTGATTTTCAGTAGTTGATTTTAAGTAAAATTACATTTATTGTTACTTTTGTCAGTTACAATTTATTTCATTGACCATTGTGTTTTTTATTCTTTAATGAAAGGGTACCAACAATTTTGTCCACATGTATATGTTGAATATAATGTCTTATATCATTAACACCTTTTCAGTTTCGACGGTCATCACTAAGAATCTTCTGAAACCTTGTATATTTTATTTCTGTAGATCTACAGTAGATGTGGACACTGGTTTGATTATTGTTAAAATAATCAGAGAAGCACAAGTGACAAATAAGATGATATCTAATAAAATCCATCTTCAGTTACATTAGTGATTGAACTCTGTGGTGTCACACCTTACTGGGACCCATCCATTACATGTGTTTTCATTTTATGTCTATTGTATGCTATTTTTATATGTTATACTGCCACCCTGTGGCTATTGTTTGTAACTGTTTGTAATGGTTATATTTGTTGTTTATGATGTAAATCCCATATTTCTTTGCTGCATGTTCCTTCTCCTCTTCTGTGAGGTCACATCCCACCTCATTGTAGCTGTGACTCCATCTTGTTCAGCAATGTTTGCACAGAGTTGAGAGGACCACATATATTGTAGCCTCCTGCATGTTATCTCAAGGTACAGTCAATAAATACCCTGAATCACATACATTGCATTCTTATTACTGGATCTCCACATGCTTTGGAAGGGGATTAATATAGCTAGTTCACTATCTTCCATACACTTATGCAGACAGACTTCTCACATCTATCAGGGACTTCTCTAATGTACATCAGTGGCAGAAAAAACCCTTTGAGACTCTCCATCAACTACAACTTCCACCATTCTGGTCTGTACTATTGGATATAGACACATTCTCATTTTTTAGATAAATTTGTTTCCACACTTTGTAATAGCTAAGAAAACAACTGCATCTTCTGCTCCACAAACAGCTTTTGTTACAAGGTCTCTGTTTTTTGTCAAGCCCAAATGAACAATTACAGAATTTTAACATAATGATACATGTTCCCAACTATGTTACATGTACTAATTTTATCAGTCTCATATGAGTATCATTGGACCTCATTCACAGAATTACATGCACCTTTTTCATAAATAACCCATTTGTCCTCTTAATTACTTTAAGGCTGCACTTTCTCTTCAAGGACCCTTGCCTTTTTATCCAACAACAGTTATTCTGGTGTACTTGCCTGTACTGATTTTAATGGGAGAGTCCAGATCACCTCTCAAGATGGAGATATTCTGGGGCTCATTCTCCAGTAAGGTGTGAGTCCCAGAGCTGGCACCTACACCTTTCATACATTGATGGCATATCCTAACAATATGCCATCAATGTCTATGGAAAGACCACCCATTTAAAATGCCCATTTAGAGTATACAGGGACTTGTTTTAGATTTCAAAGCATCCTCAAATACTTAAGTAAGCACTATGACTATAGAACCCTGTTCTGACTTTTTTTTAACAGGCTAAAACAAGCTGTTTTCTTGTTGCTGGAACCTTGCTTTAGCTCTTCCACCAATCCTATTATTTATATTTCTCTGTTTATACCTCCTCCATTCAAGTTGGCTTCCAAATTATATATTAATATATTTCTGAATGCTCCAGGCATATAAAGGCTGCTCATATGTGCCTTCTTTACATAGTGGATTTGTTCTGCAATTAAAATGCACATAAAATGTCAGCAGTATAAATCATTTTTATGTCTTATTGCCATTTTTGTGTTCTTGTTTGGTATAGGAGAAAAACACAAGAAAATAACTCCATACTTGGATCAATTGCAAAAATGCTACAACAAAAGGGTGTATATGACAACATTTTTGTATTTTAGTATACATTTTAAACTACCGTATTTTTCGGACTATAAGACGCAACTGACCATAAAAGACACACCTAGGTTTTAGAGGAGGAAAATAGAAAAAAAAAAATTTGAAGCAAAATTTGAAGCTGTATATAGGATTTTCATACAATCATACATTACCTATTACATCCTGAGATAGGCAGGGTGTAATAGGTGTACATACATGGAAGCTGTAGAAGCCTTCATGAGGCTTCTTGCTGTAATGGAAACCGATTCCCCACTGTAATTACTTTATGGGGATGGGGTGATGGATGGAGGAGCGGTGCACAGCACTGCTCCTCATCCAGCTACATGACACGGCTGCGATCGCCACGGCATCTAAAGTGTTAACAGCAGGAACGGAGCCGGCTGCATGTCGCCACTGTACAGCGCTCTCTCGGGCCTGCAGGAGCCTGGAGAAGAGCAATGCTGTGGGAAGTCGGTAGCGGGATTGAATACTGTCCCGCATCATCACTCCTCTTCACCCTCCTGCCGGCCTGAGAGAGCGCTTTTGGACTATAAGATGCTCCCCTATTTTCCCCCCAAATTTTTGGGGAAAAAAAGTGTGTTTTATAGTCCAAAAAAATATGGTAACAACTGGAAGGAGAATACATGTTCTGTGTGAAACCAGGCATAATTTTCTGAGTTTAAAGGGGTTGTTTCATCTCGCTGTTTTCACTCATCACATCTTCTTCAGGCTCACACTTCATGTGGAGTCTGTCAGCGATTCTACAGTAGTGACTGACATTTCAGCTCTGCTGGCTCCTATTCCTAGTAGTATCTGTTACAGGGACATTATTGATTGAGGGGATGTGAAAAACAGTGACATTATCCAAGCAGTGTTTCTGGCTATAATTGGGAGCTAGCGGAGCATATGAAGCATATGAGAGGAAGCTTCAAGTGAGAAAGAAATGATGCTGCTAAGGCACACAGCTAAGTGACTGTCATGTTTGATATAATTACGCATAACTGTGGTCTGCAGAACTGACAGAATGGCACAAGGCTGCTCCCAGGTCACTAAATTTAAGAATTAAAGCTTTTTTCAGTAGAAAATTAAGATCAGAGAGTGAAAAGAAAGTTCCATCCTGCTGATAAGACACAGCAATAAGTGATGAGTGATGTCACCAGCCCGGCAACTGCAAGAACAGAGAGATGTGGTTAGTCACTAAAAAAGCTTGTGTACACAAACAGAAAATAAGAACTGCTCTAACTCTTAAACAAAGCAAAACTGGAACAGCTATGTATTTAGTAATAGACCTTTTTTATCCTTTGCTTACATGTTTGAAGCTAATCAGTGAAATGGGAATACACCATCAATACCCTGAATACTTGCACTTTTTCCTGTGATTTCCTTTCCACTGTTTATATCATACCTCTCACCAACTTTTTTTGTAAGTTCTTTATAATTTATGTGTCAGGTGTCTCTTCAGAAGCCTAAATTGTTACCCTGATAATTTGCCTTATTTTTTAGTGTATGGCTTTTCTGTTTCTTATTTGGAAGACTAAAAAAAATAAGTAATAATTCTTGCCAGAAATACAAAATTATATAGTGAATAGAGATGGAGCGAATTTATCAAAAATTCGAATCGGTCACTTCGCCGAATTTTCCTACAAAATTTCGTTCCGAATTAAATTTCGGCACGAATCACGTTAAAAAGCAGCTATTTCCAGGCTGCCACAGAGCCTGCAGGGTGCTGTAGAACGTTGTGCCATGCTTAAATATGCAGAGGGAGCTTGGTTTGGTCTTCATACTATGTTGTGTTTTAGTATGACACGCAGATGACTGCCGCCGCTCTTAGAATCGCTTCACTATAAAATTCCCTGGGCACTTAAGAGGGCAAAACTGACCAAAAAACTCAAGGGGGAATGTAGCCTGATAAAGTCATGCCAGCGAAAGCTGGAAAAAAACAAGCTGAGAGCTCAGGTGACAACATTAGTGACAGAGTTTTGGAGGTGAGGGCGGCAGCCACAGCAGCATGAGGTCAGGCCAGTGGCACAATGACATTCTGGAGGGGGCAAAACACGAGGAAGCCACAGATTTGGCACAATGACTGAGAGCGGAGGTCACGGTGCAGCAGTATGAGGTCAGGCAGTGGCACAATGACATTCTGGAGGTGGCAAAACAGGAGGAAGCCACAGAATGGCACAATCACACAGTGGGAGGTCCGACAGCAGCAGCGTGAGATCAGGCAGTGGCACAATGACATTCGGGAGGCGGCAAAACAGTATAGGCCACAGAGTGCACAATGATACAGTGTGGAGGTCACGACAGCAGCAGCAAGAGATCAGGCAGTGGCACAATGAAAATCAAGAGGCGGCAAAACAGTATTAGGCCACAGAGTGGCACAATTGATACAGTGGAGGAGGTACGACAGCACAGCATAAAATCAGGCAGTGGCACAATGACATTCTGGATGCGGCAAAACAGAAATTAGCCACAGAGTGGCACAATCACACATGTGTGGAGGTCACGGCGGCAGCAGTATGAGATCAGGTAGTGGCACAATGACATTTATCTGGAGGCGGATAAACAGTATTTAGGCCACAAAAGTGGCACAAGATACAGTGTGGAGGTCACGACAGCAGCAGCATGAGATCAGGCAGTGGCACAATGACATTCTGGAGGCGGCAAAACAGTATTAGGCCACAGAGTGGCACAATCACACAGTGTGGGAGGTCACGACAGCAGCAGCATGAGATCAGGCAGTGGCACAATGACATTCTGGAGGTGCAAAACAGGAGGAAGCTACAGAGTGGCACAATGACTGAGAGCGGAGGTCACGGCGGCAGCATCATGAGGTCAGCATGGCACAATGACACAGTGTGGAGGACAAGGCAGCAGCCACAGCAGCAGCATGAGGTCAGACAGTGGCACAATACACAGTGTGGATGCCCACGGCAACAGAAACAGCAGCAGCAGCAGCATGAGGTCATAGAGTGGCACAATGACAGAGTGTTGAGGTGGGTGGCAATACCAGTCCCTGGAAAAGATGGTGGTAGGCAGATGGAGAAACTGTCAGCAGAAGTGTGGGCATCAGGCGGGTGGCGGCATCAAAAATAGTGGCTGAGGCGGGTATTTGAACCCAGACGACGCCTAAGGCATTGGTTGTGTGGAAATCCTGGCCGATCCACGCCTGATTCATTTTGAAAAAGGGTTTCAGCCCGTTCCAAAATTCCCGTGGACACGCGGTTTCGCGTTGGGGTAATGAGGGCCCCCGCCGCACTGAACACCCGCTCTGATGCCACACTACTGGCCGGCAGGACACTTCTCCACTGCAAACTGGGCAAGTTGGGGCACACACATCCAGTTTGGCTGCCCAGTAGTCCAGCGGATCTTCTAACGGGGTGGCAGAGTGCTGGTCCAAGTAGGCCACAAACCTGTTGGTTCAGGGACTGCTCCAGGTCCTGCTGCTGCTCTGCTGGCAAACTGCCCTCCTCACTAGGGGGGTGAAGGAAGCTGCTCATCAGTGACCCCAGACTTAGGTTACTACTGATGGAGCTGGTACTGCTCCTACCCCCCCAACTTCCCCCAGCAGCCAGCGGCGCAGTAGTACGTGAGCACTGAGGAACCCCCGGTCAGACCTGTCAGAGGAGGGCCCGATGCCGCACATAGGCAGCAGCCAACTGATTAACGGAGGATTTCCCCTATAGTATTTGAGTTTGTCTTCCCTCTCAATAGCTGGGAAAAAGGCTCCCTTTTTTGGACAGGTAGCGAGGGTCCAATGGGGTGGAGAGCCAGAAGTCATCCCTCTGCCGGATGCTGACTTTTCCCGGCTGTCACTAGCCAGGCAAATAAGAAAGCTGCGGGCCATCTGCACAAGTGACTCCGAGGGGCTCCCTGCCTCCATTTCCACTGTATACTGCCAAGGTGCTTGGGGGTCATCTGCCTCGTCTTCATCATCTCAATCCACCTCCTCCAGCTGCTCCTGCTCGTCCTCTCTTGTCACCGGGGTAGAAAACCACTCATTTCACCAGACAATGCTTCTGCTCCAATGTCCTCCTCCCCCCTCCTCCATTTCAGTCCCCACCGGACTCATGGGGCCCCATGAGATGTAGTCGCCACGTCTCCAGTCCCCTGCCCAGACAGATTTTTCAGCATCTGTTCCAGGACATGAAGCAGGGGAATGATGTTATTCACCCCGTAGTCCTGGCGACTGACAAATAACGTCGCCTCCTCGAATGGCCTCAACAAACGGCAGGTGTCACGCATGAGCTGCACTGGCTGACATCAAAGTTACACAGGAGTACTTCTGTCTGCCTGGATCATCAAAAAATCGTTAATGGCCTTTCCTGTTCATACAGTCGGTCCAACATGTGCAGGCTGGAATTCCAGCAGGTGGAAACTTTCGCATATCAGAGTGTGTTGGGGAGGCCGTTCTGCCGCTGCAACTCGGGGAGGGTGTTTCTGGCTTTGTACGAATGGATAAAGTCCCATGCACAGTTTCCTGGCCATTTTCAGAATGTTCTGAAGATCCGGTGGAAGCCCTCAGGAACCTTTTCACAACCAGATTGAACACATGCGCCATGCAGGCGCATGGACCATCCCTCCTCGGTGCAGCGCGGACACGATTTCCTCCCATTGTCCGTCACCATTGATCCGATTTGCAGTTGGCGCGGAGAAGCCACACATCGATTTCTTGCTGCATACGCGGAGCAGTTTCCTCCCCTTGTGACTTCGTTCGCCGAGGCAAGCCAGGTTAGAACTGCGTGACACCGCTGTGCCCTACACATGGGTATGATGGAGCAGTACTTGTGGAGGCTGAGATGGTGGTGGTGGTGGAGGAGGAGGAGGCGGACATTGGCGCAGGTGCACAGTTTGACAACGTGGAGGAGAAAGCGGCGCTCCTGTCCAAGTTGTTGGTGTGCCTGGTGGAAGCACATTCACCCAAAGTGGGCCGAAAAGGACATGTACTGGCCCTGCCCGTAGTTACAGCTCCAGACATCCGCGCTGCCGTGCACCTTGGAACAAACCGATAAGCTCAAGGACTGAACCACCTTCTGTTCTACATATTTATGAAGTGCTGGTACTGCCTTTTTGGAAATGAAATTACGGCTTGGAACTCTCCATCTCGGCTCGGCACAAGCCATTAATTCTCTGAACGGTGCATTTGGAAAGGGAGGGACTGCAGTACCAACAACTTGGACAGGAGCACGGTCAGCTGCTGCACCTTAGGATGGTTGGACACATACTGTTGTCTCTTTGCAATCGCCTCGCTGAACGACTGCTGGCGCCATGAGTAGCGAGGAGCAGGAACATCTGGACCGGGAGATGATGTCAAAGAGAAACAGCTCCCTTCTGCAAAGGTGGTGGAGCCTTGACTGGCTGCAAAGGCATGCATGCCACTGGCGCTGCTGCCTGCTGCTGTTGCTGCGGCGGCAGGATGGACCACCACATCTGAGCCACGTTTCTCCCAGGCCACCGGATGGTGACGCTGCATGTGTTGACGCAGGGCCGTGTGCCAACATTAGCTCCCTGGCCACGCTTCACTTTCTGCCCACAAATTCTACATATACCCATAAATTTGGCTCCTCCGGTGTCTTTGCAAAGAACTGCCACCCGCGGGGTATCGGATTTACCGCCAACGCTCCGCACTGAGTGACTACTTCCGCCGCTGCCTCGCTGAGCCCCTGTGCTGCTACTTTCTTGGACCTGCGAAGCGGTTTTTTAACCCCGTGGCCACTTTTTTCCCGACCTCACACGCTTGCAATCCTGCTGATCACGGCCACACGACCCACTTGCTGGCTGCGCTGCTGCCTGACGCACAAGCTGACGGCCTCTTCTCCTGACGATGATGAAGCCCTTGCCTCACCCGGCTCCCAAGTGCAGTCGGCTACATCATCATCTATTTGTTTTTTCATCGTCAGGCTGTCCCATCATCACCCGGGCTTTGTATGCCGAGGCTGACCTCTCACAACATGACTTCCCATGCCACTCTCCACATCTATACTTGCCGCCTACTGCAAGAAGCCCGGCGATATGGCCCCATTTCTTCGCTGCCAAGTAGCGCTGACTGCCCCCTCAAATTGTTCATCCTCCTATATAGTGGGGCTGAGCCCAGACCACATAGTAGATCCTGGCTGAGGGAACCGGATGGGACAGAGGGAGGCTGAGACATGTGAGGGACCCCGGACCCTCCCGGCCATGCCAACTAATGGTTGTGTCTGAGGTTCCCACCGACTCTTTGGCTGGGGTTGTCAATGTCATCTGGGAGGAAGAGGATGACCTAATCCCAAACCCAAACAAAACCCTTGGGGGGTTTCTGAACAACCACACGCCGCTAGATACACGGCAGTTGTGGCCTCACCGAGTGACCCCTGCTGCGATGTCCCCTTGCTGTGCTGCGACCTGGGCCTGTTCCAGGAATGTTTGTGCCACTGCCACTCGCAGGTGCAGAGCCTGCCACCTTTCTGTCTGACATACTGTTTGTTCTAAAATGTACAGACACTGTTTGATGATGATATCTGTAAATGATATACACCCTGTTTTTGACTCCAAATGAACCCAGTAACAAGCTTGGGGAACCCTTGGATATAAATGCGCTCCACAAATGGCCAGGAAAAATTTACTTGTAATGTTCGTTTAAAAACACTGTGTGTTTTACTAAATTTAAAAAAGCAACAAACAGCTTAATTAACCCTTCGGACATGAAATTAGGCTACAGGAAAAATGTATATATTTTGGCGTTGAAAAGACGGTTATTTTTGTCAGCACACCAGCAAAACAACGCTTAATTAACCCCTGGATTAAATTGCCCAAAGAATTGAGCCCCACAAAATAGTACTTTGTAGCGTGTTACAATTGCGTGTTTTTCTACGCCACACAACAAGAGATACAGTTGTAAAAATTTAAACCCTTTGCTTGTGAATTAGGCTACATGAAAAATTTATATATTTGGGCGTTTAAAAAAGACGTTTTATTTTTGTCAGCACAACAGCAAAACAACGCTTAATTAACCCCTGGATGTAAATTGCGCCAAAGAATTGTTGCGCACATACTAGTAGCTTTGTAGCGTGTTACAATTGCGTGTTTTCTACGCCACACAACAAGAGATACAGTTGTAATTAACCTTTGCTTGTGAATTAGGCTACAGGAAAAATTTATATAAATTGGAGTAGAAAAAAACGGTTAATTTTTGTCAGCACACCAGCAAAACAACCTTAATTATCCCTGGGTGTAAATTGCGCCCAAAGAATTAGCCGCATAAACTAGTAGCTTTGTAGGTGGTTACAATTGCGTGTTTCTACGCCACACAACAAGAGATACAGTTTTAATTAACCATTTCTTGTGAATTAGGCTACATGAAAAATTTTTATATTTTGGCCCTTGAAAAGAAAGGTTTATTTTGTCAGCACACCAGCAAAACAACGCTTAATTAACCCCTGGAGGTAGAATTCGCCAAGGAATTGAGCCGAACGAACTAGTAGCTTTGTAGCGTGTTACAATTGCGTGTTTTCTACGCCACACAGCAAGAGATACAGTTGTAATTAACCTTTGCTTGTGAATTAGGCTACAGGAAAAATTTATATATTTTTGCATTGAAAAAGTAGGTTTATTTTTGTAAGCAAACAAGCAAAACAATGCTTAATTAACCCCTGGATGTTTAAAATTTCGCCAAAGAATTTAGCCCATAAACCTAAGCTTTGTAGCGTGTTAAAAATTGCGTGTTTTCTACGCCACACAACAAGAGATACAGTTGTAATTAACCTTTGCTTGTGAATTAGGCTTCAGGAATTTTTTTTATTTTTTGGCGTTGAAAATTACGGTTTCTTGGGGTCAGCACACCAGCAAAACAACGCTTAATTAACCCCTGGATGTAAATTGCGCAATAGAATTGAGCAGCCAAAAATGAAGTGGTATTTGTATTGTAAAAAACGCTGTTTCTTTAAATGAATACAACAGGAACGGCTTAGATCCCACTTGGATATTGAATGTATATGCAGCTGCAGTGGACGCACACTGGATTTCCGATCCAATACCCCAAAAAATTAGAAATAGAACATTTAAAGAGAAAAGTCTCTGAACAAGCTGAGACACCCCACAAAATCGCTATAGAAAAATCAATTCTTCAGTAAGAGCTATCAGCCGCGGCAGCACCTTCCCTGATGAGCACAGTGAGAGGGGTGTGATCTCCCGGCGTCGCGCCCGGACTTATATAGTGCGGTGACGTCACAGAATCCCACCGGTCCCCCTGATTGGCTTCACCTCTGCACATGTCATGCAGGCTATGCCCTTCTTCCTCCCAGAGTGCTTTGCCCCATGTAGCGCCATGTGCTCGCAGCCATTTTATCAATCAAAAGCACACTTCGTTCACCCGATGTACCCCAAAGTTCGACTTCGTTCCGAACCGAAGTTTTCCTGAAATTCTAAACGAATTCCACTTCGTTAGAATCGATTCGCCCATCTCTAATAGTGGAGCATGAGGTCCTATCACTACAGGAATTGTCTTCTTACTGTCAAATGGTGCAAGCAATGTCACAGTAAGCAGATATCAATTACACTATTCCAATGCTGGGCTGTAAATCTTAGAGAAAAGTTAGTTTTCAGTTTAACCATTGTTTTATTGCCTCTTAAAGGTCCCTGTACATGTTCTTTTGCTAATTAGATTTCCTAAAGCCAGGAATAATCACACTTATAGTTGTGCAACCAGAAAATCAAGTCAATTTATGCTTCATTGCAACTGCAGCCTGTTATCAAGACCAGAAAATGAGCATACAAGCAGGCACATAAGGTTTCCAAGTATTTCTGTACTCCATGTCCCATCATACCCAATATATGTTTAAAAGATCTTGCATTTGTTGTTTGTCATCAATTTATTGTTGGAAAAAAAACATTCTGTAAACTTGTAAATGTTTAAGACTTTTTTTCTTTTTTTCTCTCTCAAATCTTATGATTTCAGGTGAACAATTCAAGCCTAAAAAATACTCATAAACTCATGTTCCTGGTTGGAAAATTAGCACTTGCGAAAGCTCTGCCCTTTAAGAATTGCCCTGTGAGCACACTGCTTAGAATGCTTAGAAAGGGATTTTCTGCATATTACCTTTGGCTTAGTAGTGTTAGGCTATGTCTACACTGCATAGCTTTATGATAATATTTTTGGCACTTTTAGGATTTTAAAAACGCCAAAAATACGATTGTTCATGCAGCCCTATAGACTACAATAGAAAAGACGAGCTGTAGCCTCCACAGCTCGTCTTTTCTATGATCGGCACCGGCGTATTATACAACATGTTATATAAGACGCCGACGCATTTCGTTTTTTCGACGTCATAAAAACAAGAAGCAACTGCTTTTTTTGCACAAAACGTGACAAAAACTGTGGTCCTGCATCGGAAAAAAAAAGTCTGCTTTCGGCCGTGTTTTGTCCGAAGCAGTGTAGACATAGACATACATATCCAAACAGCATGGTCTGACTGAGGCTTTTCATTCTACTTACACTTGGTTCTAAAATTTGTGTTGTTTGATTCTGCAAACATATTTCCTTCCATCTATCAAGACTAGACTACACAGTTTGGTTGTATACTACAGGGTGGGCCATTTATATGGATACACCTAAATAAAATGGAAATGGTTGTTGATATCAACTTCCTGTTTGTGGCAGATTAGTATAGGGGAGGGGAAAACTTTTCAACATGGGTGTTGACCAAGGCAGCCATTTTGAAGTCATCCATTTTGGATCCAACTTTATTTTTTTCCAATGGGAAGAGGGTCATGTAATACATCAAGAAAAACAATGGTGTGCTTGGTTTTAACATAACTTTATTCTTTCATGAGTTATTTACAAGTTTATGACCACTTATAAAATGTGTTCAAAGTGCTTCCCATTGTGTTGGATTGTCAATGCAACCCTCTTCTCCCACTCTTGACACATTGATAGCAACACCGCAGAAGAAATGCTAGCACAGGCTTCCAGTATCCATCGTTTCAGATGCTGCACATCTCGTATCTTCACAGCATAGACAATTGCATTCAGATGACCCCAAAGTCTAAGGGGGTCAGAACGCGAGACCTTGGTGGCCATTCAACTGACTACAGACTAGTATTGAGCAAACAGTGAAAAGTTTTAGTTCGATTAGAATCTCAAACTTTTGTGAGTTCGGTTTGAAGTTCTATTCGAACTCGAACCCCATTAAAGTCTATGGGAGAAGATGTTCTGGTTTAATTTTCTTATTACCTAATAGCAGGTGAGTGAGAAGCTTGAATTCCCATAAATAACTGTAAACGTGGGATAACGTTGGAACAACTTAAGTGAGAAAATTTGGATCTAAGAGTGACAGAAAAAAATTGAGAGGCTCAAAAATTCATTCTTCGAAATACTGAACTGAACAAAGATGAGGAAGCTGTTCAAAGCACGGGGTGTATCTATAAGGAGGTGCACTTGGTAGAAGATGCTATGGAGGCCCTGATCCTGAGGGGCTTCAAAATTCTCTTGTTGACCACATAGGTTTGATTTCGGAGATGGTGTGTTATCAATTACTGAACACCAAAAAAACATGCTGGTAACCACTGATTTTTGGGCCACTAAGCATGATTTAGCAAATCCAAAGCACATCTGTACAATATATATCCATGTATATGAAAGTTAGCGCGTTATGCGCCGTATCGCAAATGTTGTCAAATAACTAGCTCTGGGTCTGGGAAAAGTGCAAGCAAGCAATACCAAAAACTCCCGACTATTGATGTCTATGGAGAGGAAAATGCTACCTACTAAGTAAAAAGCAGTCTGTACAGTACAGAGAGTGAGCTGAAAAGGCGTTCACGAGTCAAAATACAATGAAATATTCCTAAGTAAACATGGTAAAGTGATTTAGCAGCCAGTGAGAGCCCCACCACCTCAGCGATGTTGTTTTGACACACACCCCCCCCCCCAACTCCCTCTCATGTGCTCCTGCTCTGATGGAGGGCTCCAAAACGTGCAGAAGGGTGATTGGCATGGCCAGGCAATAGTGCAGAAACGCGCTGAAAGCGAAAACTGAAAATGAAATGTAGAACTAGACATAGATACATGTGAACGAATCAGTAACATTTACGGTTCGGATAAGTTCTAAAAAATCAAGAAGTTCTACTACAAGTTCTATATTAAAGGGGTTGTCTCATACTATTACTCCCTTCCTAAGTCTCCTGTTGTTCTTGGTTTATTTTGAAATTCAGGGGGCGTGTTACTGGCTTCTACTCAGACTTTGCGTAGATAAGTCAGGTCATGTTAGCTATTGAAAAACCAAGCTGCTGGAGACCTAGCAGGAGAGATCAACAGGTCTGTAGTTATAGTGAATGTGGAGCTGATGCAGCCGCCATAGAAGGCAGGGGATAGTCTCAAGAATAGGTAGGTCACTGTTAATGGACATCATATGCAAAAAGTGACTTGTTTTTGCAAGATCTTTAACATAAATAGGAATCCTTGTAGTGAGACAACACCTTAAACGCATAACTACAGAACTGTCAATTCTACTCCTGATAGGCTAGCCAGCGTTGGTCGCCAGCAGCTACGCACGACCTGGTTGTCCTCAGACCAGCTCAGTCATGAAGGCCAGTAGTAGACAGAAACCAGTTAAAGGCAGTAATCTGTCCCTGAATTCGCAAATATCGAAACTTTAGAACCAGGACTGATGAGACGATGAATCTAAGTGTAGCTGACGACAAACACCTTTAAATGTCTTTCTGCACGGAGCAACAGAGATCAGCTGTGATCTTTCAGTTAATCTTTCGGCATCATAGCGGGGGAAATTAAGTATAACATGGTGCTCACTCAGATCACTGGGTTGTCTGTGAAATACATGAAAGGACTGGTCCTCCAAAACAAGAGATGCTATTTGTAACAACTTACCAGTCAGGAGGTGAATCCATTGGGCCGCATGCGAATATTAGCATAAACCAAACTGAGGAGCAGAGTCTAAGGACTTTCCCCCAACCTCCGCTTGGAGTGGCTTGGACTCCACTACAAGGAACCTTCATGGTGCATAACCCCCAAACATTGACAGCTGTGTTGGAAGCATGAACATGCAGAGGAAGGTACCTAGGGAGAATCTAGATGGGAACACAGACAAAGTTCTTTTATAATCTCAAACAAAGCAAAAGAAACGGGGACGGGACTGGGGGCGCAGCTCCTGGAGGGAGCCACTCATACCCGCGCGCGCCGATACTCCTGCGGGTGTACGGGGAGGCAGGACGAGTGGCGCGGGGCGGTGTGCGACGCGCGGTACGCTGGTGTGTGAAGTGCGGCGAGCGGGGCGCGTCGTGCGTCGTTTGAAGGGGCGGGGGCCCTATAATATAACCGCCTGCCACGCGATCCGCGCGGTCACCACCTCAGGCAGAGGCAGTGAAACGTGAGGAGCCTCTGCTGTGCGGCGCGCCAGATGTGTGATATTACTCGGCGGGCGGTTGATCTATCTTCTGGAGCAGTCAGTGAGAGTCTGCTGGCGTACGTGGCAGGACGGGCTACAAGCGCAGGTGCAAGGGGCCATGGGGGGATGGGTCGACCCGGCCATACCCCCCACACTCTCTGGGGTAGCTACGGGCGTGCTGGCCTCACCACGAGAGGCGCCCGCACTAGGCCTCCTGCTAGAGTTGGTGACGCCCTGAGATGCCCACTAGGGCCGCATGCGCCGTCCAGGAGCCACCTGCTACGGGACCTTCTGGGCGAGCGGAGAGGCAGTGCGGCTCCGAGCACCTCCCCTATGCTCAGACTGTGGGAGGAATCTTAGGAGGCGGGCGAGGTCTCTGGGAGCACGCCGCAGGCAGCGCCGCGGCCTTGTGTGGGGCTGTCTGCCCGGGGCTCCTGTCAGGCGCGTGACGGCTACGGAGACGGTGACGAGCGTTCCGGTGAGGTTCCCGATCGGCGCCCGCTCCACCAGGCAAGGAGGTCGAGAAGTGGACGGTCAGCGGCTAGAAGGGGACCAGCATCAGCGGTGGCCGGCGCGGATGGCAAAGGTCGGGCCAGGTTCAGCAGGTATGTCGGAACTTCGGTTCCAGGTCAGCGGAGAGTGCATCTGGTATATGTCGTCGCTGGATGCGATCATCGGTCCGTTTTGGTTCGCGGTACCACCCCCCAATCCCGGGCGCCAGGACCGGAGGTCGTACAATAGTGGAGAGCGAGATTGCGAGCGAGTGGCAGACGACGGGACACTGCCGCTTTCAGGGATCGCGGTCGGCACGGCTGGCGGGTTCACAGCACGCCGCGACTGCCCGGTGAGTCTTTTTCCATTGTCTGTTTTGTACGCCGCAGTGGAGGAGGTCAGGGTTCGGGTGGGGGCAAAGCCCCCTTCAGGTCCAGGTCACGGTTCGGCATGGTTGGATTTTGGCTGGGTAGTATTGTAGGCGATTTTATGGCCCACGGTTTCCGGGCACTACTACGGGCGGGATTATGAGAGCAAGTATCGACCGTCTCGGGATTGGGTTCGGTAGGCGTCGGGTAATGTGTGATCCCCCCTCCGTGGTGGGGAAGAGGGGGATACAGTTACGTTGTTCCAGTGCCTGGGACTCGGGCTCGGGGGTCACGGTGTGATAGTTCGACTGATTTAGACAAGGTGGATAGCTGATGGCGACTGGATCGACAAGTAAGGGGGGAAGTATAGTTTGCTTTGAAAGCCCTCTGTCGGGCGCAATCTTAAAGAGGAAGTGAGAGAAAAGATTAATGGAAGACGAATAGTCGAAATATTTTCTCCTCCATTCCGTTGGAGAAGTTTCATTTGGACAAGAGTAAAAGGGACGAAGGAAAAAGATGATGAGTGAGAGAGAGATGGCGTTGCTACGCAGAGTTTCAGAATGGTTACAGGCTCAATTGCGATATTAGCAGCGTGTGTTAGGGGAAAAGGCACCTCAGATTGTTCTAAGGCATTATTTTGCTAGAGGATGCTCATTGGGGAGGCGTATTGGCGTGTTATGGGGGCCAGGCTGGCTCCGATACGATGAGCAGTTTCTGAGCAGAGGAAGGCAGTCCGCCCGTTCCATACTATGGGACAACAAAGATATCGGGCTTTGGATGAGCGTGATGGCCTCCGATATCCAGGTGACGGGCATTCCTATTCGGGAGGGGCCACGGGGGAGCGTTTCCAGGGCACTACGGGTGGGCTCGGCTCGGGCGGTGGGGCAACTCCACGCGAGCGCGAGTAAGACTGGGGTACTGTTGGCAGTTCAACGACATAACAGTGCTAGATTCGGGGGTAGTCTGTCGGTTCAACACATTCTGTTCGATTTTGTGCGCAAGACCTCTCATGAGCAGCCGAGATGCTTCACCGGAAGGGGATAGGGGAGGGGCTCAGGCGCTGCGCAATGGGGGAGACGCCGGTCGAGGGTGGCCAGCGATGGCCCCCCTACCTGAAGTAAGGTATACACCGACTAAGCTGCAGCGTCCTTGGTTGCGGGAGGGCTTCACCAGTGGGTTTTTCGGATTAACGCCCCCAGCGTACGTAGGTGCCCTTCACCCCTGATAGACTTTAGGAGGTTCTGCATTGTTTGTGTATCCGGATGTGGTTTCAGAGAGCTGGCGAAGGGAGTTAGGTTGGGTAGGATGGCAGGATCCCATTGTCTGAGTATGCATGTGTGGCCTTATCGTTTCCCCGTGGGGAGTGGTTCCAAAGAAGGTAAACTAATGAAAAATTTAGGTTAATTCACCACTTGTCTTTCACCTAAAGGTGTTTGGTTATCACGATGGGTAGATCCGGTTTTTATGATACGGTTGAATACACGTCACCCCTTCACTTTGACACCGGCGCGTTCCACTGGGTTCGGCGTATGGGGAAGGGTGTCGTTGAATGGCTAAAGACACGATATTAGACATCGCGTTCAGGTTGTTGACGTGGCATGCGGACAGTGTGCGGTTGATTGGGCTGTTTTTGGGGAGGGGTCTTTTTGCGGACAGTGTTTGCCAATGGCGTTGTAGCCGCATTCTTGTTCGTATTTTGAAGCTTTTAGCACTTTTTTGAGATGGGTTGTCAGGGATGTGTTGGGGTTTCTTCTATCATCACTTACTTGGCTTGTCTTTGCGTGTGCTTGGACCCAGTGGACTTCTGTGTGGTTTGCGGGTCGCTGTTGGCTCTACTATGCAGTGGGTTGCGGATCCATTTTGGAAAGTCCCGCTCGGCCACAGTCAAGTACTGAGGGTCCTCCACCACCCTGAATTTTTTGGGGATTCAGAATCGACTAGTCGGCAGATGGAATGTACGTCCGTCTACCAGAAAGATAAAAAGCTGAGCGGCTTTATAGGGGGAGGTTAGGAAATGCTTTGGCAGTCGATGAAAACTTCCTTGAGGGAGCTGCAATCCTTATTGGGCAAATTGAAACTTTGCTTGTCGAATCATACTACGATGGGCAGGGTTTTTTGTCGACGTTTGGCGGTGGCTACTGCAGGGGTGCAAGTCACCACAGCATTTTGTTAGTGTGAAAGGCGGAAATGAAGGATGGACTGAGAGTGTGGGCAGTCCTTTTTCGAAATTTAACATTATGGTCGGGTCCATTATTTTGGAGCGCGGTAGCGTAGTAACTTGGATATCGACGTCTTTACAGGATGCACGGCGGGTAGTGTAGGTTATGAGACCATTATGTCCAGGGGGAATGCCGAGAGCGGTAGCTGGCCGAGATAGGGCACTGGGGTGGATTCGGGTAATTGGCTAGGAATTTGGACGCTTTTGGAGCTGTTCACCATAGTTTTGGCGGTGGAGATTTAGGGGGTATGAAAACTGGCGATAATAAAAAAGGTCAGGTTCATTGTGATCAATTTGGGGTGGTGCAGGCCATTTAACTCCCAGTCAGCTCTTACTCTCACCAGTGGTTGAGTTGATGCGGCGGCTTGAATGTGCATCGTTTGGGTTTGAATTTGTGGGTGGATTGCTGTTCACTGTGCCGGGGATGCTAACGATTGGCTGACGCTCTGTCACGTTCCACTCAGTGCAGCGAGTTTCGGTGCCTGGACACGGTGCAGCTGGTTCGGCGTGGAATGTCCCTCAAGGAGGTGTGAGAGTGGATACACAATACCGCCGGACCCAGTTGTTCAGGTCGTCATTGACGCGAGCGGACTTTGGGAATCGTATTCAGCTTCTTGGCAATTCGTGGGAGCGCTGGTTGGAAGGTTTGGGGTCGATTATCTTCCGAGGAAGAGAGGACGTCTGCTCCTCTTTTGCTTCATTAGGTATGCGCACAACGAAGGTTTGGTACGGGTACTCGAGACGTGTCAAGGTTGATTCGGGCCCTGGCCTTTGGCTTCAAGTCTCGTGGGATGCGTGTGTTACGAAGTCATTTTGGGCTTCGCGAAGACGTTGAAAGGTTTGAGGAGAGGGCGCAGTTCGGTGGACGGTGTCGGAAGGGCAGTGGTAGAGTTTACAACTGCTGGAGCGTCCTGGGCGTAGCCTGGGGTAAGTGTGTTCATCGGATTTGAAGGCTGACTCTTCGTCTAGCGCCTTAGTTCACTAGCATTTTTTGGCGCACTGCGGAAAGGGGTATTAGATTTCTACTCTAGTATGGCTGGAGGGTGCGGAAGTGGGGATGGTTCAGCTGTTTGATGAGGCGTTGAAATGTGGTGTTCGGAACGTCCATGACGGATCAGAAGGGAGGGGGAACAGTGATGGTTGGGACGAGTAGAAGGGGCTCTGATGATGCTACGGTTGTCGGTGTCTGGAAGCGTATAGGGGTACAGGGCAGTTGTCAGCGGGGACCTTTATTTGCGCATGAGGTATGGTAAATTTTTGTCTCGCTTCCAATTTAATGCGGTCTTCAACATTGTGTTGGCGGAGTTGGCGGCTGTATCCTTTCTCAATTCGCCCTCGCATTCGTTTCGGATTAGGGGCAGGCGACTGAAGCAGCTAGCAGAGGTTGGACGCGGCGGTGGTGCGGAGGATAGGCAGGTGGGAGTTCAGGTCGCTTCGGCTTTTAATCAGGCCGCTTTGGCTCAGGATCATTGCACTCTAGTGTGAAGTGGCCTCACCTTATTGAAATTTAAACGGGGAAAAGGCGGGGGTGTTGGCGTGTGATGTTGCATGGTGCTTTGCCCTCTTTATTTTTTTGCATTTTGCCTTCTTTTATAGGTTGGGTCCCGCCGGCTGGTATGGATCTTTCGGTCGACTCGTTTGTTGCATGGGGGAGCACAGTCGTGAGGACTCTATGGGAGAGTGGTCTCAGCATGAGAGTCCGAGGAGGTGGCGACTATCCGATGGATCGGTAGGGGGTCATGATATGGAACCAGGTTTGCCCACGGCGTTTCTGGAATCTTGCTCAGTGGGATCGAACCTCGGACCGTGCGTGGTGTTCAATGTCGGCGGGAATCGACTTGGGTAATCCGCCCAGAATTCTGTGAGTCTATATAGGCGACATTAGGTTCGATCTTTTACCGGGCATGTGGATCGCTAATTCGGGTTTGCGTTACAGTGTGGTTGATATCGGTCTGGCGGCGGGCACAGTGGCGTCGGCGGATCTCGGTGTTGGGGTTTATCTGGGCCAGGTTTAAGGTGATCGTACGAGTTGGCGCTTTGTACGCGAGGAATGGGGGTTTTACGTTGTTCGCCAAGAGAACTCGAAACAGGGGACGGTGATTTTTTGGAGGGATGACGGGTCCAACTGGAATGCTGTGGGCTTGGATTTGTGCGTATTGGAGATATTTAGGGAAGGTGTGGAAAGTGCTTTGGGGCTCGGTGGGGGCAGAACATGACGCGATCATGAGGAGTCTTGAGTCGCTTGTGTGGCGGAGGTGGCGGGTTGCTGACCTACCTGGGTCACCTGTTGGCCGGGGTGGGGTCCTGCGACGTCAGATGGAAATTGATGGGGGAGTCAGGTTTCGGCTTGCCTCCTAATTGGAATTGACCGTGTTCTGAGCGAAGGTTTGGGCTCCCGCAGGGCGATGGGTCATTGGGAGCAGGTGAACAGTGGTGAGCCACCTGAGGTGGATTTTTGGTGTCGGTTGGGCTTGGTGTGAAGGCTGACGGGTAAGGTACTGGAGAGTCGTGAAATGGTAGCCAGGCCTTGGTCGGGGTGGTGGTAACTCCAAGACACTCAATCCCCGAGTGCGTTAATCTGGAAAGGTCTTTAAAGTTGGTTGTGAGAGGTCGAATGGGTATACGAGGGAACTTGTACTCATTCGTATTTGATTACTTGTGTGTTAAATGCTTTGCTTAATTTACAAAGGATCGCTGTGGCCGAGATATCATCCAGAACTAAGTCTCCTGAGTCTAGTTTATTATAGGTGGGATTTGGGGCAGGTGTGTTGGTTTCAGCAGAAATAGGCGCTGCACAGGGTCATGGTCAGGGCAGGCTGCAGGAATCGCATGAATAACAGAGTACAAGCACACCAATGCTCTGGAGTAACACCAAAGATCTGGTACAGGGATAGGGCAGTTGTTCCATTAAATAGCACCAGGCTGGACAGCAATTGGTAGGTATTGTGTACTGGCCCTATAAGGCTGAAAGGGCCAGCGAGCATAAAGCAGACATCTACACAGAATGTGGCAGCATGAAACAACATGCCAGCTGAGAAGAGCAATCACAGAGAGGTAGTCAGTGCAGACCGGCTTGTCGGACATGACACTATGTGTAGCTGTTCTCTACTCTGCCCAAGAGATAAGGATTCTGAACCCTCTCTATCAACTCCTTGAACTGAATCACTTAATATGAAGGGAAAAGGGTTTTCTAAACTGCACAACACCTTTATTTGCCAAACTTGTGAAGAAACATGTAGTGGCTTTCCACCTTTACAAAAACAACAGCAGCACTGAGAATTATCACTTTTCTTGAACAGCTAGATATAGGGCCATCTCTTCCAGTGGGCAGGGTAGGCGTTTGCCCGGGGCCCCACAAGCACAGGGGGCCCTCTTGGGTAGCAGCCTACCCTGCCTAGTTGCATGACTCAGGCACCCTGGACGGGTTCGGGCTAGTATCGTCGGAGAGAGAGCAGGCCACAGACCACTGCGTCTTTAACAAATTAAGGGACCTTCTTGACGTATGAGTTACGTCCCAGGGTCCATAAGGGGATCTGCAGGGGGACTCGCCTCCGCCCGACACCCCCCGCACAGCCGGCGGAGTGTTTAGACGGCTAGATAGCCGCTAACACCCGGCCGTTGCAGCTGCGAACGGGCAGCATCGCCCGCCCCGCGCGTTTAACCGTAAGATCAACGCGGCAAAGCATGAAGAGACCCACAGCGCTCTGATATGACATTAATATCGGTTGCTCCCAGCACGATCTTTAGCAGTGATCAAGGCACGTCGACAGCATTGATAGCAACAATCCGACCCCCGGACATGGCAGTGAGGAGCCTTGGGAAGGCTCCTGTCACTTCCATGTCCTGGTTTGCCCCACTTCCGTCCGCAGACAGGAAGTGGGGAAACCGCCATCTTGGTTGCAATGCATTAGACTGTATTGACAATCGCGCCACCTAGTGGTCAAGCACCATAGGTGGCCTCAATGTTAAAGTAAAAAATAAATAAATAAATAAAGTTTTACAGTACAAAAAAAAATATTAAAAGTTCACATCACCCCCCTTTCCCCATTTTACAAATAAAAACAATAAAATAAAAAAGTTACACATATTTGGTATCGCTGCGTCCGAAAAAGTCCAATCTATAAAAATATAACATCATTTATCCCGTACGCTGAACACCGTAGAAGAAAAAAAATTCCAAACGCCAAAATTGCGTTTTTTGGTCATTTTATGTCACTTAAAAAATGGAATAAAAGTGATCAAAAAAGATGCATGCATTCCAAACTGCTAGCGATAAGAAGTACACTTCAGCTCGCAAAAAATGCCCCCTCACTGATGTCCGTAGGTGTTAGTACAGAAAAGTTATTGATCGCACAAACTGGCGCCGCGGCGCAAATTTCAAAAATAGAAAAAGTTTGGAATTTTTTTACGGTACCAAACCATAACGGAAACCCTACATGTTTGGTATTGCCGGATGCATATAAACCTGTAGAATACAGGTAACACATTGTATTGACCAAAGATTGAACCGTAAAAGCAAAACCCCCGCAAACATGGCAAAAATACATTTTTTTTCACGATTTGTTCAACTTGGAATTTTTTTGCGGTTTTCCCAGATATTTTATAGTATAGTAAATAGCACCATTAGAAAGTACTCTTGTCCCGCAAAATAAAAGCCCTCATGTGTCTATGTAGGTGGAAAAATAAAAAGTTATGTCTCTGGGAAGGCGAGAAGGGAAAAACGAACGTGTCAACAACAAAAAAACACCGGGTCCTTAAGGGGTTAAGCAGTGCTGCAGGTGATGTCATCACCTCCTTCACCGCTGTATTTCCTAGGCCGTCAGCCCATAGGCTTCCGTCCTAGGAAATCCGATCACGCTGGACACCAGCTCCCAGAGTGGGGTCCCCAGCGGGAAGCACGGGAACGTAAGTAGCATTTTTTTTATTTATTTTTTATCTAAAAAGGGGCTATATCACCTACAGGGAGGCTATAATCTACAGGGGGACCTATAACCTACAGGGGGCTATAACATTCAGGGTTCTATAATCTACAGGGGGCCTATAATTTACAGGGGCTATATCACCTACAGGGGGGGCCATATCACCTACAGGGGGGGGGGCTATATCACCTATAAGGGGGGGCTATATCACCCACTCCAAGGGGGTGTAACTATAAGCGGCCATCGGCATCTTCACAGAGCCTTGGATGGTAAGGTTGGCTTCCCCGATGGCCGCCAGTTGCGACCTCAGAGCAGTCCCCAGCAGTGGCAGCTGACCAGACATGCCAGAAGTGCCAATGCTAGGCACCAACTGGATTAGGAACAATTATATAGCAGACTAGGTGTAGAGATGTGCAGGTACAAAAAGACAAAGACAGGACAAAATGGATGCCAAACAGGAAGGCAAGGTACTAGTGTTGAGCGATTATTATCAACAAAGTTGAAATCGGCATTGTTTTTAAGTTGATCGGATTTTTTCGATCACGCGATAATTTAGGTTAAAATCTGCGCATAATCTATTAATATCGTGCCATTTTCAGCGCTTCCTGTCATTTGGGCGGCCAGCAAATCAGTTTACAGAATAGAGCAGGGTGAGCTGGGTGTGCAACATCATGACTGGGTGTGTATGGTTGTGATTGGCTGGGAAAAATCACATGACCTCGTTTTACATAGAACAGCCCTTCCTTTTACATGTTCAGTGTGTGTCTGTGTATCATAAGAGCAGGACGTGTGCTCGGTCTCTCTCAAAACAGCTCAGCAAAAACTTTTTCTATTTGTTCACACAGACAACTATGCTTTTAGCTGTGAACATTAAAAACTTAGGTGATTAGAGATTTGCAGTTTTTAGTTACGTAGGCTGAGGATGTGAAAGGAGCATTTTGCGCTGGACAGCCGCGGGGGGGCGGGGGCTGCGGGCGAACCAAAAGGCTGGCAGGCAGGCTTTTAAAAGGAGAGTGGATATTGTGCAGCCCAGGCTTGATTTGCCCTGCATTGCAATGGGTTTTTGTTAACAGTTTTTGGCCAGTTTTTGGTGAAATATTACTTGTATGTTGTGCAGCCTGTACTTATATTAGGATACAGTTTTTTTCTAGTAACTGCAGGTGTATTTGATAGGTGCAAAACTCCACTTTTATTATCCGTATACTTTCAGATAGGTGTTTTTTTACTTTGGTGCGGCCCAGTTTTGTTCATAGAGGCACCTTGCACTTAAATTTGAATACAGCAATTTTGTAGTCACCGCAGGTGTATTTATAGGTGCAAAAAACACGTTTTATTATCCGTTTCCACAATTTAATTATGTGTTTTTCACTTTGGCGCAGTCCAGCTTTGTTCATAGAGCCAACTTGCACTTAAATTTGAATACAGCAATTTTGTAATCACCGCAGGTGTATTGATAGGTGCAAAAAACGCCTTTTATTATCTGTATACATTTCAAATAGGTGTTTTTTATACTTTGGTGCGGCCCAGTTTTGTTCATAGAGCCACCTTGCACTTAAATGTGAATACAGCAAATTTTGTAGTCACCGCAGGTGTATTTATAGGTGCAAAAAGCTTTTATTATCCGTACACAATTTAATACGTGTTTTCACTTTGGCGCAGTCCATTTGTTCAAAGCCACCTTGCACCCTTTAAAATTTTAATACAGCAATTTTTTTATCACCCAGGTGTATTGATAGGTGCAAAAAAAAACCCTTTTATCCGAATTTGGTTTTTAAATAGCTTTTTTTAATTGCACAAATTTTTCGCGCCCAAGGGGTTTTTTTCAAAAACCACCTTTGTATCACAATTTTTTTGGTTTGAAAAATTTTTTCCCTTTTGCAACTGTTCTCGTTTGTTTATTGCTGCAAAAACACAATTCTCATCGTGTAAATTTGAATAGTTTTATTGGGCTCGTTGAATTCAGTTTGGCGCAGAAGCGCACTTGTATGATATTTTTGAAAACTATCAATTCCTAGTCCTACTGGGCATTTGTAAATCCCTGGGACTGAAGGAAGAACACTGTTAATTTTGTCTACGGTTCTTCCACCAGACCGCATTTCATAGGTATTCCCAAGAAACATTTCAGTTTCTAATCCTAGTTGGCTGTAGGAAATTAGAGGGATTTAAGAATAGCTGAGATTTGCCGTCTTTTTCTGAACATGGAACGAAATGTAGGTGGTAAGCGAGCAAAGAGGGGGGGAGGGGCCCTGGAGGTAGGTACGAGAAGAAGGTGCTCTTCCAAATGCTGGCGACAACACGCAAGCCAGCGGATCGTTGGTTGCGGGGCCCTCAGGCCTGTCATCGCTGGGTCAGGGCCCTGTGAATCTCAGTAACGAACAGCGTCGCCAATCTGTTCTTCAGTGGTTAATGCAACCTGCATCCCAGTCTTACCTCCTCGTCCTTCCAGTCACGGCCACAAATGTCGTCATCAGCATCCATCCAACATGAAGCGAAGGCAGCCCAAATGTCAAGGGTCATGTTTTGAATTTTTGGGGGCATTTTTCTGTGAAATGCAGCTATACTACAGGTCCTATTCTAAAAAAATGTGGTTTCTAACAGACATTTGTTCTTCACAATTGTCAAAAGTGGCTCAAGGGTGATGGTGTTGTCAAAAACAGGGAATAGGTTAGGACACTGTTAATGGAACATATTGCAAAATGACTTGTTTTTGCAAGATCTTTAAATTTGCTAGCAATTCCTGTAGTGAGAACCAACCATTTAATACAATAAAAAAAAAGAGAAACAAAGGGCGTGGTGGGGTTCCATCCTATTTTAAAAATGTGTTTTCTAGAATTAAACCTAAAAAACTTGCATGTACAAAATAGCTGATACAAATATTCTCTCTGAATTGTACAAGGGAGGTACAGGAAGACTTGAAAAAGAAAATAGGTTACCCAGGGACAGGTATAGTCAATGTCCCGTTCAAATAAAATGGTTGGTTAAAGACTCCTTTTTACCGCAAATTTTTAATCTGTGGGTCAGACAGGTTTAATGGTCATACTGCGGTCCAGGACAGGTATAGTCAATGTCCAGTTCAACTAAAATGGTGGTTCAAAGACTCCTTTTTCCGGCACTTTTTAATCTGGGGTCATGCAGGTTTTTGGGCTCATGCTGTGGCCCAGGACAGGGATAGTCTATGTCCAGCGAAACTAAAATGGTGGTTGAAAGACTCCTTTTTCCGCCACTTTTTAATCTGGAGGTCATGCAGGTTTGGGGCTCATGCTGTGGCCCAGGACAGGGATAGTCTATGTCCAGCGAAACTAAAATGGTGGTTGAAAGATCCTTTTTCCGGCACTTTTTAAATTTTGGGCATTGCAGGTTTTTGGGGGGTCATGCTTGTGGCCCAGGACAGATATAGTCAATGTCCAATTCAACTAAAAATGGGTGGTTGAAAGACTCCTTTTTCCGGCACTTTTTAATCTGTTGGTCATGCAGGTTTTGGGGGTCATTTCTGTGGCCCAGGAAAGATATAGTCAATGGGCCATTTAAACTAAAAATTTGGTGGTTGAAAGACTCCTTTTTCGGCACTTTTTTAATCTGTGGGTCAGACAGGTTTAATGGTCATACTGCGGTCCAGTACAGGTATAGTCAATGACCAGTTCAACTAAAATGTTGGTTCAAAGACTCCTTTTTCCGTCACTTTTTAATCTGTGGGTCAGACAGGTTTTATGGTCTTACTGCGGTCCAGGACAGGCACAGTCAATGACCAGTTCAACTAAAATGGTGGTTCAAAGACTCCTTTTTCCTTCAATTTTTAATCTGTGGGTCATGCAGGTTTGGGGCTCATGCTGTGGCCTGGGACAGATATAGTCAATGTCCAGTTCAACTAAAATGGTGGTTGAAAGACTCCTTTTTCCTTCAATGTTTAATCTGTGGGTCATGCAGGTTTGGGGCTCATGCTGTGGCCCGGGACAGATATAGTCAATGTCCAGTTCAACTAAAATGGTGGTTGAAAGACTCCTTTTTCCGGCACTTTTTAATCTGTGGGTCATGCAGGTTTGGGGCTCATGCTGTGGCCCAGGACAGATATAGTCAATGTCCAGTTCAACTAAAATGGTGGTTGAAAGACTCCTTTTTCATGCACTTTTTAAATCTGTGGGTCATGCAGGTTTGGGCTCATGCTGTGGCCCAGGACAGGGACAGTCTATGTCCAGTGAAACTAAAATGGTGGTTGAAAGACTCCTTTTTCCGGTACTTTTTAATCTGTGGGTCATGCAGATTTGGGGCTCATGCTGTTGGCCAGGACAGGGATAATCTATGTCCAGTGAAACTAAAATGGTGGTTGAAAGACTCCTTTTTCCGGCACTTTTTAATCTGTGGGTCATGCAGGTTTGGGGCTCATGCTGTGGCTCAGGACAGGTTTAGTCAATGTCCAGTTCAAGTAAAATGGTGGTTGAAAGACTCCTTTTTCCGGCACTTTTTAAATATTGGCGTCATGCAGGTTTGGGGCTCATGCTGTGGCCCAGGACAGTTATAGTCAATTTGCAGTGAAACTAAAATGGTGGTTGAAAGACTCCTTTTTCCTTCAATTTTTAATCTGTGGGTCATGCAGGTTTGGGGCTCATGCTGTGGCCTGGGACAGATATAGTCAATGTCCAGTTCAACTAAAATGGTGGTTGAAAGACTCCTTTTTCCTTCAATGTTTAATCTGTGGGTCATGCAGGTTTGGGGCTCATGCTGTGGCCCGGGACAGATATAGTCAATGTCCAGTTCAACTAAAATGGTGGTTGAAAGACTCCTTTTTCCTTCAATGTTTAATCTGTGGGTCATGCAGGTTTGGGGCTCATGCTGTGGCCTGGGACAGATATAGTCAATGTCCAGTTCAACTAAAATGGTGGTTGAAAGACTCCTTTTTCCGGCACTTTTTAATCTGGGGGTCATGCAGGTTTGGGGCTCATGCTGTGGCCCAGGACAGGGACAGTCTATGTCCAGTGAAACTAAAATTGTGGTTGAAAGACTCCTTTTTCTGGTACTTTTAAAACTGTGGGTCATGCAGGTTTGGGGCTCATGCTGTTGGCCAGGACAGGGATAATCTATGTCCAGTGAAACTAAAATGGTGGTTGAAAGACTCCTTTTTCCGGCACTTTTTGATCTGTGGGTCATGCAGGTTTGGGGTCATGCTGTGGCTCAGGACATGGATAGTCAATGTCCAGTTAAACGAAAATGGTGGTTGAAAGAATCCTTAATCCAGCACTTTTTAAATCTTGAGGTCATGCAGGTTTTGGGCTCATGCTGTGGCCCAGGACAGGTATAGTCAATGTCCAGTTCAACTAAAATGATGGTTGAAAGACTCCTTTTTCTGGCACTTTTTAAATCTGGGGTCATGCAGGTTTGGGGCTCATGCTGTGGCCCAGGACAGGTATAGTCAATGTCCAGTGAAACTAAAATGGTGGTTGAAAGACTCCTTTTTCCGGCACTTTCTAATTTGTGGGTCATGCAGGTTTAAGGGTCATGCTGTGGCTCAGGACAGGGATAGTCTATGTCCCAGTGAAAACTAAAATGTTGGTTTAAAAGACTCCTTTTTCTGCACTTTTTTAAATCTTGAGGTCATGCCAGGTTTTGGGGATCATGCTGTGGCCCATGCAGGTATAGTCAATGTCAGTTCAACTAAAATGATGGTGAAAGACTCCTTTTTCCGCAACTTTTAAATCTTGAGGTCATGCAGGTTTGGGGCTCATGCTGTGGACCATGACAGGGATAGTCTATGTCCAGTGAAACTAAAATGTTGGTTGAAAGACTCCTTTTTCCGGCACCTTTTTAATGTGTGGGTCAGATAGGTTTAAGGGTCATGCCAGGACAGGTATAGTCAATGTCCAGTGAAACTAAAATGGTGGTTGAAAGACTCCTTTTTCCGGCACTTTTTAATCTGGGGTCATGCAGGTTTGGGGCTCATGCTGCGTTCCATGACAGGGCTATTCAATGTCCAGTGAAACTAAAATGGTGGTTGAAAGACTCCTTTTTCTGGCACTTTTTAATCTGGGGTCATGCAGGTTTGGGGCTCATGCTGCGTTCCATGACAGGGCTATTCAATGTCCAGTTCAAGTAAAATGATGGTTCAAATAATACTGCTTTCTGGCACTTTTTAATTTGTGGGTCATGCAGGTTTAAGGGTCATGCTGTGGTACAAGACAGGGATAGTGAATGGTCTGTGACTTTTTTTCTGTGACTTTTATAACCTAAGTATGTTGCCTAAGATGTAGCACGTATCTATTTGACTGTTGTGGATGTTAATTCCAGCTTCTCCAGCCCTGTTTGAGTGTAAGAATGAAGGTGTTGTTCCTCTCCCATAGAATTTAATGGTCATCGTCGATAATCTATTATCGACTATCGGAAATCGTCTTGATAATTGCCGATATCGACTATCGACCAGATGACGATAGTCAACGTAATCGCTCATCACTACAAGGTACAAAACACAGACTGACTGGACACAACACCAAGAACATGATCAGAGACCACAGCTAGGACACTGGCTAGAAACTAAGGCATAAACATGGCAAGAACACAGGCACGGAACATGGCAAGGAAGCTCACAGACAAAGATACAGACAGACACATGGAAACCATCATGGAAACTAACTACAAGACTGCACACACCAGACCACTAACAAACATAGGACAAGACACGACATGCAACAACACCAAGAACATGACAAGAGACAAATAAAGACTTAAGCTAGGACTCTGGCCAGGAACCAAGGCATAAACATGGCAAGAACATGACAAGAAAACTCTCAGACAAAGATACTGATAGAGACATGGAAACTAGAATGGAGACTAACCAACAACATAGAGGATACCACAAGGACACAAACAAGACAGCATGCGCACACCTGACTACTAACAAACAAGAGGTAAGACAACACAACCCAACAACAGACTACAACATAACAAGGATCAGGCAGGGAGTTTGGGGAGAAGCAGGCTTATAACCACACAGGTGGAAGGGGGTTGACAGAGGAAGCCCAACCCTGCTGCACACTGTGGGAATAAAGGAGTGCAAGATGTGGCCGCTGCCCTCTATAGGGAGACAAGGAATTAGGGCAGCAGCCAAGATGGAGGAGCAGCATGGCCAACATGGGAAAAGCCACACAGCAACTGCAGGTGGGCAAGCAGCGGCGACAGGAGCGTTCAGCGGCACCGCAACAGGAACCAGCTCCGCAACAGGAACAAAGGCATGTCCGCGGTTCACAGACTGCGCAGCAAGGACAGGAACATGGCCATGTCCGCGGCCCAGAACAGAAACCGCGACATGGACCGTGACAATTACTACTTATTTACTTCATGGGGGCTGCCCATAACAGAGGTAGGAATCGGTAGCGAAGTGCTGATATAGTGAGAAGTCTAAGATGTTTGTGCGTTATATTCTGCAGGGACAAGTTATGGCCGGGAGAAGTCGCCATGACGGTTTAGACCGGATGGAGAAGATAAGGGAAAAAGAATGATTCAGAGAACGACCAGATAGGACATCTCCTGTGAGTCCCTGATGTCAGGGGTTATTTTGTGTCTCTATTAAATCAGTGCTGTAGTTAATGTCATGTGATGGTGACCTGAGCTGGTGTCTGACCATTCTGTGGTTTCTATATGGCCTTGTAGGTTATAAGTTTATTATCGATAATGTATATATTCCTGTTAGTGGTTGTGTTTTTTTGGGGGGCCCAGTGCACAGCTCTGCCCAGAGGCACATAATGTTGTTAAGATGGTCCTGGTTAGATTAACTAGATGACATCCTCATAAGTGAATCAGACACAAGACCAAAACACAGTGGTGGTACAACTTCTCCTTTGGTGGTGTCTCAATGCCAATAGAAAAGTTTAGCTTTTTCTGTGCCCATTAGGGGCCGTTTACACGGCAAGTGACAAATGCCGGTCGGTTATGCGACCAGTATTTGCACTGTTTTACGGCCGTGGGGGGGGGGGGGTTGGGGTGGCTTGTCTCCACGATGAGCGGAGAAAATCCCTCCCCCCTTCACATTGAGATGCACATATTACGTCCGGAAACCTAACAAAAGAATGTGCATACACATTGTTTTGCGGGCGGACCGCGGGCAGTTTTCCATAGAGCCCCGTTCTGCTCATTTACGGACGGTTTTTCAGGCGGTCTGCAAAACCGCAAACCGCCTGAAAACCCGAAAACCTGTGCAGTGGGGACATGCTCTTACGGTCATAAAATTTTTTAGACTCCAAGATATGACATTATTGTTAATCAAACGCGACACACAAGTTACTATGTATAGCTTCACAAAAGATTAAAAAAAACAGCATTTCAATGCAGGGCACAGTGAAATTGCTATTGGGTATCTCAAAATAGCAATAAATGTATGCTGCATAGAATAAGTGTCAAGTCCGAATGCTTTTTTTTAGTATACAGCTTAAAATCAAGAGCAATCAAAAGGTTATGTCCAACATGAAGTAAAAAATATTTTTCTGTTCCTAGGTAACTAAAAGGGGTCTAATTAAATGCATGTCAAGTGCTAAGAGTGTTGACCAGAATATCTTTGTTTTCTGGTGAAGTTTCCATAAAAATTGCTTTGTGAAATGAAAAGTTAAAAATGACATTAGGTCTTTTTGCATTCATGTACTTTTCTCTTGTTCTTTCTAAACACAGTCTATACAGCTAACCAGATGAACTGAGATAAAATGTGACTAAAAGCTCTTCATGCTACATAATGCAATGAAAACTTTGATAAGTAAGTAACCTTGTACTGCACTTAAATGTCGACTAAGCAGAGTCATTAAAAATTAAACATTACAGGATTTAGTATAGGTCCAGAAGAACATGCGCTTTCATAGTTCTCACTTCCAGGCAGCTGTTGTTATATCATGAGAGCTCATCAATATGAAATACGGTTTTGTGCTTTTTGTTCATGTGTTGGTAACTCTAATTGCAGATTTGATCAGCACAGGGCAAGCCCATAGGGTGCAAATGTTCATCTGCTTGCTTACTGTCTTCTTTACCACTATCGTGATTCATTAATTATTACAACCTTTAAAACCTGCACAGGTGTGTATAAATAGCAAGTAATCAACCAATCACGAAATTGTTTAGTACACACATGATACAAGAAAATGACACAAAAAGAAGGCAAAAACGTGGCAAGGGCTGTCCTGGGACTAAAAAGCAGTCAAGGCACAGTTTTGCCTTGGTCATACACCTCACCACTTTCTTAAATAAATAGCACTATAAACACAAGCAAAACAGTAAATGTGGCGCAGAGAAACCCCTAAAAACATGGTCAGAGATAGATGTACATTTACTTTTACAATCAGGGACAAGAGTACGCTTCCACTATACAAGCTCCAATATGATCTACAATACTGCTGTTTAGTGACCACATTGTGGTCAAACACCAGCAAAAGGTAGGTAGATATATAGGTCCTCCTTTAAGTAGGAAGGTAGTTATATAGGTCCCACACTAGGTACATAAGTAAGTAGTCCCTAGTAGGTAAGAAGGTATATAGGCCCCTCATTAATAAGGTAGATAAAAAGACCTTTCATTATGTAGGTATATAGATCCACCAGTGGTTTTCCTTAAGCCACTTTGTAACCAGTTTGGCAGTACGCTTTGGGACATTGTCTATTTGGAAGACCCATTTCTGCCTAAGCTTTAACTTCTTGGCTGATGTTGCTTCAATATTGCCACATAATCTTCTTTCCTCATGATGCCATCTATTTTGTGAAGTGCACAAGTCACTCTGGCAGCAAAAGAACCCCACAACATGATGCTGCCAACTCCGTGCTTCACAGTTGGGATGGTGTTTTTAGGCTTCCAAGCTTCTACCTTTTTTCTCCAAACGCAACAATGTCTCCAAACAGTTAAATTTTAGTTTCGTCAGACCACAGGACAGGTCTCCAAAAATGTAGGTCTTTGTTTCTGTGTGCATTTACAAACATTAATCTGGCTTTTATATGTGTCTTTTGGAGTGATGGCTTCTTCCTGGCATAGTGGCCTTTCAGCCCATGTTTATACAGTACTCATTTCACTGTGGATAATGACACAATCTTACCAGCTTCCGCCAGCATCTTCATAAGGTCTTTTGCTTTTTTTCTTGGGTTGATATTCACATGTCGGACCAAAGCACGTTCATCTCTGAGACACAGAACCTGTCTCCTTCCTGAGTGGTATGATGGCTGGATATTCCCATCTTGTATGTACTTGCATATAATTGTTTGTATAGATGAACGAGGCACCTTCCGGTACTTGGAAATTGCACCCAAGGATGATCCAGACTTGTGCAAGCCAACAACCCTCTTACTGATATCTTGGCTGATTTCTTTAGACTTTCCCATAATGTTACACACAGAAGCAGTACATTCACACATGTGTCTTTTACTCAGATGTTGCCAATAAATCTATCAAAAGCTTCCAAAGACATGACATATCATATTGGCTGTCCTAAATTGTTTAAAGGCATAGCAATCCTAGTGTATGTAAACTCTCTCTCTCTCTCTCTCTCTCTCTCTCTCTCTCTTATAGTCACTGTGTCTCTAATGTCAGATTCAGCTCTGCGCCAACCTCACTCCCCGTCAGTGTTCTGTTTTTCTCCAGTTTGATCCAAATGGAATGTCACTGCTGCAGCCAGTAATTGACTGACATCACCATGAAGAAGTAAGCACTTTGAGAGTGAGGATGGCGCAGCACTGTATCTAAGGTAAGACAAGGGGTGAATATCACTTTTGCAATAGTACAGCAGTTAACTAATTAATTTTTTGGGTGATATAGAAAGGCAAGAAATATTAGGTGGCTGGTTGGGTTTGTGTGCCAAGGCTGTTTTGTAGTCCCAGTCCGGCCATGATGTTTACTGTTGGTTCATGGCATACCTGAAGTGTTCCAAAGACATACAGTACTCTATTTAACTTTGCCCTCATATTCATTACTATAATCTGAACGCTTATCCTAGAAATTTCATATTGTTTAGACTTTTTCCCATTATAACTTCATAGAACCATCCACAACGTCTTTCACCTCACTGAGTTTGATGGTTTGGGGAAGTTGTGCTGAAATATGCCATATATTTTTCGGTTATAGCCTAGATGTTTTATGTTTTCTTATAAATAAAGAATTAAAAATGTAATATAGAACAAATGTATTATCCTGCTGTTTCAGAGATGAATTTCCACTTTGATGCTGACTCATACTGAAAAAGTTTACTTTGTGGAAAAATGAAATTAAAAGGGTGCTGCACAGCTATCTTATTAAATAATAAAACTCTGCCAGAATCCAATGGAAAGGAGAAAGCATTGCATTAAAGCAGTTCCGATCAGCTTTGTGGTGCATCTCTTAACATAGTGACTGGTATAGATGAAGTATGAATGTAGATGTATAAAATACAGGCTGTAACTAATGTCAAGAAAAGCTACATAATACAGGTAAAAAAAACATGGAAAATATGTTTGAAGGTGAATTTTTTAATGGAAAACACCAAATGGGGACCTCATGAAAAATCTGTCGGGGGTGTGGGAAATTTTCTTTTTGCCCTGCAAAAAATTAAAAGAAAGGGGGAATTCTGATTGGTTGCTAGGGCAAAAAGGGAAAAGTCTTTGCCCTTGACATTTTTTTAAAGAGGCCCTAATATTATCCTTTAAGGCCTAGGGTGGTAATACACGGTGTGGCTGCAGCACATCAATGTTGGAGCCAATATTTCCACCTCAGATGGAACCGCCAATGACCACACTGCCTATTGCTACCCTAACAATTTTTTTACAGTCCTACGTGTTTTTAAATAATAGATTGGGTGCGTAAAGGGAATTTTTAAAGTGAATGCACTTTAAACAATAATGAAACAACTACAATTAGGCATGGTGTAGTGGCTAAACACAAGTAAACAAAAACAACAAGGAACAGCAGGTTCTAAGTTGGTGCTAAGACATGTACAAACACTGAATTTGTAGAATATTTTTTAATTGTATAATTCTTCTAGCTGTATTAAAGTTAAATTTTTTGGCACATTTTGATCAATTTCCCCTGGTTACGTTTTTGGTACAATTAAAAAAGACAATATCAACAATTAGAAAAGGTTGGAAAAAAAGTGTGATGAAAGCAATGGGTATAGGGAATTTTAATATGTTGTTTCTCCTCTGTTGATCCAGAAAATGTAACCCATAAGGCATGAAACAACCTGCCTTAATCACAATATCGGGGATCTAGTCTAACAACAATTTATACAATAGAAGGGTTTAAAATTTTTCTGTTTTAATTAAAAAGACAAAACCTGTTTTGAATCCCTCACTTTTTCCTCTTGACCGTTTCTGAATTCAACTTTTTAAGTAAAAAAAGGTTTGAATCTTGGATTTGATTTTATTTTATTTTTTTAAGACAGAAGAAGTATCTGCTTGTCTTTTGAGAGGGCTTTACATGAAACATCTTTTGCCATATTTTCAACCCTTTACCTCATCTGGATGTATGGGTATGTAGTAATAGCGGTAAGGGGCTTTGAAGTGGGATCGCTCAGTGTGTAGCCTACTTGCAGCTGAAACGCCATTAGATATAAATGCTGGACTCGTGTCAGTTTTTCAAAAAAATCCCCCACGCCAAAAAAATCTAAACAACAAAAAAAACTTGGGGAGTGATATTAAAACATAACTTTTTATGATACTTTAAAATAATAAAAACCCAAGATAACCGGTACAGAGATACAAGGTAGGGAATGTCTATTAAGTCGGGGCACTTATACTATCCCCATTACACCCTATACATTACAAATACCCCCTGCCCATTAAAAAAAGGGGAATTGCCCTGAAAAAGAGCGAAACCCCCTAACGGAAAAACCCTTTCCCCCAAGAAAAACGGCCCCCTACTAGACCCTTGGGAATTAAACACACTGTAGAATTCAGCACTATATATATCTTGGTGAATTAAAACTCATCTGTGGAACTCAGTATCTATATATATCCCGGACTATGTTTTACCTTACTTTCAGTGTCATTCAGGGGGACTTACAGAAGTACCAAGTACTGAGAAAAAGTGCTCTGCAAAAAATGAAAAAACATAATACAAATAAATAATCAAAAATACCTGCATATGTTAAGACTCAATCATCTATTCCTTAGCAGTAATCACCAGAAAGGGGGCCAAAATATAAGACACCACAGGGCATATGGCTCTTGTGTCTATGGAGGGCTATGATGCGCCAACCATGTAAATCGCCCATCTGGGCCATTTTAAACAATATCATGGTCACATGATCGCATATCATGTTCCGACCACGTGACCTATGACAACTTCCGCCGTCGCGTCATGGTCACATGATCGCTTGCGATCCTCTGACCATGTGACCCATGACGACTTCTGCCATCGCATCACAGATGCGGGCGGCTCGTTACCTAGATGCATAGCAAACGCGGCTTAACAGGTAGCGCTCACTAAGATATGCGTTCCAAGCAACTGGAGTTAGTAGATGAGGCATCCAGGAGGCTTGCTTATGGCCATTCAACGTAAAGGTACTCCCTCAGTTCAAATTACCAATTATTTATTGATAGGCAACGAATAAAGAAAAGGTAATTTATGCCAGTTGTATAAAATGAAAAGATTAGAATAAGGTTAAGGCAGACATCAACTATACACAACATGTTGCATATATATTTCATAGCAGTGAATTATAGGAAGCAGCTAAAATTAAGCTGCTCATTTAGACTCGATGGATGAGATGAACCTAATGTGTATCTCCTTTCTCTGCACTTCAACATACCAAATTACCTCTCCGAACATGAGGTGACCACCTTATCAATGCCATGATTTTCAAACCACGTATAGGAACCTCTAATGAATATTCCAAATATTGCTGGAGCCACAGGCGTATTCTTTTTGTTCTATATCGCCAAGTGAGTCACTAAACTTCTGCGTCGTGGTTGGCGACTGTTTTACCATATAGTTTTTTCCCACATGGGCATTGAAATCTTTTTTACCTCTCCTTCAGAGCGGCAATTGATAAAACTGATTGATTGTAAATTCTGGTCTGTATTTGGATTTGAAAACGTTTCTACCTGTTTCGATGAATTTACAACTTTTCACACAACACTACACCGAAACATTCCTTTCGGTTGTCTATCATAGCCAGTTGTGTTTCACAGGTGGTTGGGTCAGTCACTACACACCACACCCAGTAAACACAACGTGGCTCGATAGACAACGAAAGGATGATTTTTTGGTGTAGTGGTTGTATATGGTTGTAAATGTCAATTATCAGGTCCCTGATGGCACAATAAATTAAATCAGGATTTAAAACATTCCTCTCACCATGCATTTCAGATTTTTTAATATCAATGAGACCAAGACAACACCTTACAAATTTGATTCATCAGTACCTTGCCATTGGCGTATGAGATGGCGTATTTCAAAAAAATTTGTTCGGTCACTCGCGAATTTTCCGACAAAATAATTTCTGTCGAATAACATTCGGGACGAATGCGTTTAAGCATGCTATTTCCCAGGCTGCACAGGAGCTGCAGGGTGCTGTAGAACGTTGTGCCATTGCTTAAATTGCGAGGGAGCTTGGTTTGGTCTTCATACAATGTTGTGTTTGAGTATGACACGCAGGATGACTGCCGGTCGCTATTGTATCGCTTCACTATAAAATTCCAGGGCATAAGAGGGCAAAAAAACTGACAAAAAAACTCAAGCGGGGAATGTAGCTGATCAAAGTCATTGCAGGAAGCTGAAAAAAAAACAAGTGAGGGGCTCCAGGTTGGCAAACATTTGTGACAGAGTGTGGAGGTGACGGCGGGGGGAGCCACAGCAGCATGAGGTTCAGGCAGTGGCACAATGACATTCTGGGAGGTGGCCAAAACAGGAGGAAGCCACAGAATGGCACAAGGATGAGAGCGGAGGTCACTGGGCTAGCTGCAGCATGAGGTCATGCGTGGCACAATGACATTCTGGAGTGGCAAAACAGGAGGAAGCCACAGAATGGCACAAATGACTGAGAGCGGAGGGTCACGGCGGCGCAGCATGAGGGTCAGACAGTGGCACAATGACACAGTGTGTGGACAGGCAGCCGCCACAGCAGCAGCATGAGGTCAGGCTAGTGGCACATGGACCATTTGGAGGTGGCAAAAAAGGAGGAAGCACAGATGGCACAATGACTGGAGAGAGGAGGTCACGCGGCTAGCAGCATGAGGTCAGGCAGTAGCCAATGACATTCTGGGAGGTGGCAAAACGTATTAGGCCACTGTGTGGCACATGGGACAAGTGGTGGAGGGCTCGGCAGGAGTTACAGCTGCAGGCATGAGGTCAGAGGGAGTCAGAGAGTGGCACAATGGACATTCTGGCTGTTGGGCAAAACAGGGAGGAAGCCACAGGTGGCACAATGGACTGAGCGCGGAGGTCCGGCGGAAGCAGCATGAGGTTCAGGCAGGTGGCCAATGACACAGTGTGGAGGACATGGCAGCAGCCACGCTGCCAGATGAGGGTCAGAAGTGGCACAACTGACAAATTCTGGAGGTGGCAAAAAAAGGGAGTAGGCCAAAGGTGGCACAATGACAGAGATTTGAGAAGGACGGCGGCCGGAGCAACAGCATGAGGTCAGAGAGTGGCACCATGACACAGTGTGGATGTCACGGCAACTGCAACAGCAGCAGCGCAGAGGTCATAGAGTGGCACAATGACAGAGTGTTGAGGTGGGGTGCAATACAGTCCCTGGTAATGATGGTGGTAGGCAGATGAGGAAAACTGGCATCAGATGTGTGGCATCAGGCGGTTGGCGGCATCAGATTAGTGGCTGAGGCAGGTAGTTTGAATCCAGACTGACGCCTAAGTCATTGGTGTGTGGAAATCCGGACGATCACGCCTGATTCATCTGACAAGGACAGTCGTTCCACATTTCCTGTGGACAAGCGGGTCTTTTCTTGGGGGGTAAACGATGGCCCGCCGCACTGAACTCCCGCTCTGATGCCACACTACTGGCCGGGCAGACAGCTTCTCCACTGCAAACTCGGCAGTTGTGGCCATATCCAGTATTGGTGCCAGTGTCCAGCTGGATCTTCTAACTGAGATGGACAGAGTGGCTGTCCAAAGTAGGCCCAAACTGTTGGTTCTAGGGGACTGACTCCAGGTCCTGCTGTGATGCTGGTGACTGCCTCCTCACTAGGCTGGTGAAGGAAGCTGATCATCAGTGACTCCAGACTTAGGTTACTTAATGATGGAGAGGGTTACTGCTCCTACCCCCCCACCTTTTCCCCAGCAGCCGCGCCAGTAGTACGTGAGGTGAGGAACCCCCGGTCAGACCTGTCAGAGGGAGGGACGAAGCCGCAATAGAAGCGGCAACTGATTACAGGAGGATTTCCCTATATGTATTTGAGTTTGTCTTCCATCAAGAGCTGGGAAAAAAGGCTCCCATTTTGGACCGGTGCGAGTTGGGCGAACGGGCCCCGCACACCGGTAGCGGAGGGTCCAATAGGGTGGAGAGCCTGAAAAGTAATCCCTCTGCCGGTTGCTAGATATTGGCTGGTCCCATAGCCAGGCAAATATAGGACATGCCTGCGGGCCATCTGCACAAGGTGACTCCGAGGGGCTCCCTGCTCATTTCACTGTTTACTGCCACGGAGCTGGGGGGTCTCTGCCTCGTCTTCCTCATCTCCATCCACACTCTCCAGCTGTCTGCTCCTCCTCTCTTGTCACTCTGGGTATAGAAAAAGCCACTTCATTTCACCAGACAATGCTCTGACTCCAATGTCCTCTCCTCCTCCTTCCTCCTCCATTTTCAGTCCCATCGGACTATGTGGCCACGAGATTGTTGTCGCAAACATCTCCAGTCCCCTGCCCAGACAGATTTTCAGCATCTGTTCCAGGACATTGAAGCAGTGGAATAAGTTATTCATCCCTGTGTCCTGGCGACTGAAAAATAACGTTCGCACCTCCTCGAATGGCCTCAAACCAAACCGGCAGGTGGCAAGCATTGAAGGCCTGCCATACTGGCTGACATCAAAGTTACCACAGGGGAGTACTTCTGTCTGCCTGGGTTTCAACAAATCTGTTAATGGCCTTTCCTGTTATATCAGGTCGGCCAACATGTGCAGGCTGGAATTCCAGGGGTGGAAACATTGCTACAGAGTGTGTTGCGGGGCGGCGGTTCTGCTGTGGGCAATCGAGGGGGTGTTTCCTGGGCTTGTACGAATGGATAAAGTGCGTATGCACAGTTTCCTGGGCCATTTTTCAGAATGTTCTAGAAGATCGGTGGAAGGACTTCAGGAACTTTCACCAAACCAGTTTGAACAGTGCGCTATGCAGGGCGCATGGGACCATCCCTCTCGGTTGCAGCGTGGACACCATGTTCCTACCATTGACCGTCACCATGGTTCCGATTTTGGCAGTCGGCGCGGTGAATTGCCACACAACGATTTCTTGCTGGCATGGACGTGGAGCAGTTCCTCCCTGTGTTGACTTCGTTCGCGAGGCAGCCAGGTGTAGAACTGGCGTTGGACACCGCTGTGCCCTACACATGTGGTATGATGGAGCAGTACTGTGTGGAGGCTTGATATGGTGGTGCATGGCATGGTGGAGGAGGAGGACAAACGTGGAGGAGAAGCGGCGTTTCCTGTCCAAGTTTTTGGTGTTGCCTGGGCTGGACATGTGGGGCTTAAAGGGACATGCACTGGCCCTGACCGTTAGTTACAGCTCCTGAAGTCCCCGCGCTGCGTTGCTCCCTTGGAACAAACGATAAGACTCAAGGAGTGACCCATTCTGTTCTATATTATGACGTGTGGTTACTTGCCTTTTTGGAAAAGAAATTAGACTTGGAACTCTACATCTCAGCTCGGGCACAAGCATTAGTTCTCTGAATGGGTGCAGAGTCCACCATTTGGAAAGGGAGGGGACTGCGAATAAACACTTGGACAGGGCATGGTCAGCTGTGCACCTTAGGATGGGTTGGACGCATACTGTTGTTCTTTGCATCGCCTCGCCGGAATGGCTGCTTGGCACATGGAGTAGCGACGAGGCAGAGCATCTGGACCGGGAGATGGATGTCAAAAAGAAACAAGCTCCCTTCTGCAGAGGTGGTGGAGCCTAGATGGCTGCACTTGGCTTGCGTGCCACTGGTGCTGGTTGCTGCTGCTGTTTGCTGGGCGCAGGATGGACCACCACATCTGAGCCTCGTTTCTCCAGGCACCGGAGGGATGGTGACGGCTCGCATGTGTTGTCGCAGGCCGTGGTGGGTTCCAATGTTAGCTCCTGGTCCACGGCTTCAATTTCTGCCACACAGATTCTACATTACCCATAATCAGCTCCTAGGTGTCTACAAAGGCACTGCCACACCGACGAAGTATCGGATTTTACCGCCAAGCTCCGCACTGAGTGACTACTGCCGCCGTGCCTCGCTGAGCCCCTGTGCGCTACTTTCTTGGACCTTCGAAGCGGGTTGTTTACCCCGTGGCCGCTTGGATCCCGACCTCACATGCTGCTATCCTGCTGACTTCACGGACCACACGACCACTTTGCTGGCTTGCGCTGCTGCTGACGCGCAAGCTGACGCCCTCTTCTCCTGACGATGATGAAAGCCCTTGCCTCAACCAGCTCCCAAGTGTGGTCGGCTACATCATCATCTATTTGTGTTTCATTCGTCACTGCTGTCCTCTCATCACCGGTCTTAGTTTGCTGAGGTGACCTTCAAAACTTGACCTCCCATTGCCAGCTCTCCACATTCTTAACTTTGCCGCCTACTGCAAGAAGCAGTGGATATTGGCCCCATCATTTTCTTCGCTGCCAAAGTAGTGCTGACTGCCCTCCTAAATTGTTCATCCTCGCTATATAGGGGCGCTGAGCCCAGACCACAATAGATAGATCCTCGGGCTGAGGGAAACGGATGGGGACAGAAGGCGGGCTGTCGGACAGGTGGGCCCGCTGAGCGCTCCCGGGCCATGCCAACTAAGGGGTTGTGTCTGAGGTTCCCCACGATGGCTTGGCTGGGGTTGTCAGTGTCAATCTGGGGGAAGTGGTTGGATAGTCAAAACCCATCACGAACCCTTGGGTTGCTGAACAAACTCACGGCCGCTTAGTGGGACAGCGGCAGGTTGTTGCCTCACCGAGTGAACCCCTGTGGCGCACGTCCCCTTCTGTGCTGCGACCTGGGCCTGTTCGGAAATGTTTGTGCCATTCCACTCGCAGGTTGCAGAGGCCTGCCACCCTCTCGGTCTGACTTCTGTTTGTTCTAAATGTACGACACTGTTTGATGTTTAAATATACACTGCTTAGACTCCACAATGAACCCAGTACATAGTCTTGGAGTAACCTTGGATATAAATTGCGCTCACAAATGGCCCAGGGAAAAATTTTATTGTATGTTCGTTTAAAAAACACTGTTGAGTTTTATTAAATGTAAAAAGCACAAACAGGCTTAATTTAACCTTCAGACATGAATTAGGATACAGGAAAAATGTATATATTTTGAGCGTTTGAATAACCGACGGTGTCTTTGGGGTCAGCACACTAGACAAAACAACGCTTAATTATACCCCTTGGATGTAAAATTGCGCCAAAGAATTGAGCGCTCAAACTAGTAGGCTTTGTAGCGTGTGTACAATTGGGTGTTTTCTACGCCACATAACAAGGATACAGTTGTAATTAAACCTTTGCTGTGGAATTAGGCTACAGGCAAAAATGTATTATAATTTTTGGCGTTGAAAAAAGACGGGTTTTTTTTTTTGTCAGCTCACACCAGCATAAACATCGCTTAATTTTACCTGGATGTAAATTGCGGACAAAGGAATGAGCGCACAAACTAGTAGTTTGTATGCGTGTTACAATTGTGTGTTTTCTTACACCACACCAACAGAGATACTGTGTAATAACTTTGCTTGTGTATTATGCTACAGGAAAAAAAGTATATATTTTGGCGTTGAAAAAAGACGGGTGTTATGTTTGTCAGCACACCAGCAAAAAACAACGCTTAATTAACCTGGATGTAATTGCGCCAAAGATTGAGCCGCACAAATAGTAGCTTTGTAGCGTGTTACAATTGCGTGTTTTATACGCCACCAACAAGAGATACAGTTGTAATTTACCTTTGCTTGTGAATAAGGCTACAGGATACAATGTATATATTTTGGCGTGAAAAGACGGTTTATTTTTGTCAGTCACACAATGCAAACCAAAGGCTTAATTAACCCTTGGATGTAAATTGTGCCAAAAAATTGAGCCGACATAATAGTAGCTTTGTAGCGTGTTACATTGCGTGTTTTACTACGCACACAATCAAGAGATTTCAGTTGTAATTAACTTTGGCTTGTGAATTAGGTACAGGAAAAATGTAATATTATTTTTTGGCGTTGAAAAAAAGGACGGTTTATTTTTGTCTGCACACCAGCAATAAAACAGACGCTTAATTAACCCTGGATGTAATCTGCGCCAAAGATTAGCCGCACAAAAACTAGTAGCTTGTGTAGCGTGTTTGTTGTTACAATTGAGTGTATGTTTCTACGGCCACAACAAATGAGATTACAGTTGTAAATTTAACTTTGCTTTATCCCCCGTCGAACTGCAGGCCCCCCCCCCCCCCCCCCCCCCCCCCCCCCCCCCCTACGGAAAAATTAATCTATTTTGCGCGTTGAAAATGGTCGGTTTCTGTGGGGTCAGCTCACCATCAAAACAACGCTTAATTAACCCTGGATGTAAATTGCACCAAAGATTGTTAGCGCACAAAAATAGTAGCTTTGTAGCGTGTTACAATTGTGTGGTTTTTTCTACGCCCACACACAGAGATACAGTTGTAATTAACCTTTGGCTTGTGATTTGGCTACAAGGAAAAAAATGTTATATTACTTTGGCGTTTGGAAAAGTCGGTTTCTTGGGGTCAGCACACCAGCAAAAACAACGCTTACTTAACCCTGGATGTAAATTGGCAATAGAATTGGAGCAGCCAAAAAGGAGTGGTTTTTGTATTGTAAAAACGTCTGTTTCTTTAAAATGGAATACAAACAGGAACTGGCTTAGATCCACTTGGAATATTGAATGTATATTTGCAGCTGCAGTGGACGCACACATGGATTTCAGAATTCCAACGACCCCAAAAAATTAGAAATAGAACATTAAGAGAACAGTCTCTGAGACAAGCTGAGAACCCTCACAGAAATGCTATATAAAAATCAATTTCTTCAGTAAGAGCTAAAGCGCGGCAGCACCTTCCCTGATCGTACTGTGAGAGCGGTATGAGTTCCCGATGTTGTCGCGCCGCGGATTATATAGTTGCGGTGACGTCACAGAATCCCGCGGTCTTGATTGGCTTCACCATCTGCAAATGTCATGCAGGCAATAGCCCCTTCTTCCTTCCGAGTGTTTTGCCCATTGTAGGCCATGTGCTCGCAGCCATTTTATCAATCAAAAAAAATAAAAAAAAAAAGCACACTTCGTTTCACCCGGAAGTACCCCAAAGCTCTACTTCATTCCGTACCGAAGTTTTCTGAACTTCTAAAGAATGTCCACTTCGTTAGATTCAATTCGCCCACTCTATTGTTGAGGCTTCAAGCAGGATTGTTTCAGACAGAAGTGGGGCATTACCATGTGTGTCACAGAGTGTCATCCGCAGGTTGCAACAATGATACAGAGAGACTGGAGGAGTCACAGAAAGGCAAAGAAGTTGACGTCCTTTGGCTACATCACACACTGATGACCGCTTCATTGTAAACAATGCCCTGCGGAACTAGATGATGAATGCCACACAACTCCAGGCACATTTAAGGGAGGTGAGAGGCAACCAAGTGTCATGTCACAACATTTGTAACCATTTACATTAGCGTGGTCTGGTGGTAGATAACTGGCAAAGGCCCCTGACCTCACCACCAGGCACAGATGAGATCTTCTTGAATAGGCCAGGGAGCATTGATGCTGAACAACAGACCAGTGGTCCTCAGTGCTGTTCAGTGATGAAAGTTCATTCTGAACAGAAATGATGCCTGCCTTAGCATTCAATAACTCAACTTGTGAACAGCATGAAACATAATTTTCAAGCTGTAACTGATGCTCAAGGCCATGTGACATGTTACTGAGACTTGAAATTTTTTGATGGGGTATACTCTCCACTGTTGGCTTTTTTCTTACTACCCTGTTTCCCCGAAAATAAGACAGTGTCTTATATTAATTTTTGCTCCTAAAAGAAGAGCTAAGACTTCTTGTTATGGGATGTTTTTTTTTTTATGAACAATAATTCACATTCATTGTTGGAGAACAATAACATCAAATGTATTTAAAATACTGTAGTGATTTCATCACAAAATCAGCATAAGCAGCCAAAACTCTGAAATTTATACTAAAAAGGCACTATGTCTTTTTTCGGGGGTGGGGTGTTATTTTCGGGTGAATAGAAATAAGGAAACAGGGTACAAAGACCAGCTTTTAATAAACGGGGATGTTAAATGAGACTTTTTTCTAATAAAACTGGTCAATTAGATTTTACTGTAATCATGAGATGATATGCAATTTTTTTCTGTGCTTGAAGTGTATACACTCTATGGAGAGTCTATTCGGTATGTTACGCTGGGAGCAGAGAGTGACATCACCCCACTGATGGACTGAGAATGAAGCAAACTAATTATTTATAACAAGATTAGCTTCAGTAAATAAAGGTTACATGTGCTGTGAGGACTGAAAAGCATGGCTTTATCTGTAATCTTTAAGGATAACATCTCCTGGCCTTCAGATTATGCTCCATAGAAGGTTAAATATGCTTATCATTGCGTGTTAAGACCCACCACAGCCTGGAGTAGACAGGTATTAGGTTGCAAACCGATAAGAAACTCACGTGAAAACAGCAGGGTAAGAAACCTTTTTTAAATTGTTTGAGATGAGAAAAACAACATTGCCTGCTACAACTTGAATGGCTTACTTTCAGGCTAAAATATCACTGGAGCGTGAATTTTTTACATTTTCCATAAATTGCACCTAGAAGCCAAATATCCCTAACTTTTTGTGAGTACTATATGATCAGATTAGCCATTTTTTTTTCCTGTTTCTGTCCTGTTTTTGCTCCATGTTTGGCTTTTAATCTTGGCATAATAAAACTTTTGTATATTTTGAAGCTGGACCTTTTCTCTCCTTTTTATATGCATATATACGTGGGTGGTTCACCACGGGTCCGTGTGCTTCCTTCTATTGACGAGTGGGTGAGCTGGACTGTTTGTTTGCTATATGATCAGATTGTAAGGGACAACAGAGTTCACCAAAATTCTGATCCATCAACCTCAGAGCTCTTTTCCTAGCAAGGAAGAGCGGCTTTCTGAGGAAGATCACTACATGATGATGCCAATTGTCTGCTCCCTCTGAAAGAAAGTCTGTCATCTTGCTCCAGAAAATGCAGGCAGTAGGACAGCTTTAGACCATATGCCAAAAGTCGGAGGTGTTCTCAATGCATCTAATACATGCAGGAGTGGAGGTTCTTCCCATTTTATGTAAGCAGAGAGGTGGTGGATAACATTGATGTGTTATAAACAATAAGAGTTTGAGGTATCCTCAGTGCACCCGATACATGCAGGGGAGTAGATTCTACCCACTTGAATTATTTGAAGCTGAGAAAACAAATAAATAGGACTCTAAAACATATGGAAAGGTGGGACTTGTAAGGTGGGACTTGTATTTTTCCAGCACTGGAAGACTTATTGTCGCTAGGATTAAGTGGGTGTATATACCACAGTTAAGTCTGTGAGGGCTTAGGATTGAAGTATCCAAATAAAGGTAAAATGAGATATAGTGGGACCAGAGCCCCTTATTAGTTTGGTTGCTCGTCTTTGTCCTTTTGCTAACTCCAGTACATCTTTTCTATGGACTGGTGCCCAGAACTGAATTGCATAATCCAAATAAGGTTACACCAATGCTTTGTAACGTGGTATTACGTCCCTGTACTGCGAGTCCATGACTTTTTTAATACACGCCAATATCCTGCTGGCCTTAGAGGCAACTGATTGACATGAGGCATGCTGTTATGAAGTAGATCTACAATTACAAGCAGATCCTTGTCAACTAGGGATTCTCTCAGCTTTTCTCCCACACAGTTTACAGATTATTAGTATTCAGATTTATAACTTTACATGTAGCCATATAGAACTTCATTTGCCAAGTGTCCAACCACTGAGAGACAGTGTAAAATTATTTTGCAAAGTCCAAGAACACTACATCCCCTGCCACCCCTCTATCAAGACTTCTGCTCACCTCTTCATAAAAATAAATCTGTTTGGTCTGACAACCTCTGTCCATAGTTGAAACATGCTCACTTGTAATATTATTTTCTACTACATATATAGTCCCTCAGGAGTCTCTCAGATTGTTTTCCCACATTGTAATTGTGCATGCCCATATACCACATCAAGGTAAATTTATCAGATGGAATCTTCTGGAAGTGAAGAGGAGGGATTGCTGGGTATAACTTTTTCAGGTTTTTTTTTCCTGCCAGGCTTTAGTTGTAAGTGGTCCCCAATACATGTGAAATGGACTTATGCAGTCTACTTAAACCTGGCAACCTCCTGGCATCTGGTCAGCAGCACAACCGCGCAGGATGATTTACATTCATTTTATGATTGTATCATTCTAAAAAATATTTATGAAGTACTAAAACTTCTCCATCCTTCTACTGCCCTCTGTTTTTTTGTTCATCTTAATCAAGTCACAAGTCAGAAAATTTACAATAAGAGTTTTCAGAGAAATCAATGTAGTTCAAAGAAATCAGAGCTGCAGCAAGGTTTTCATTTGCCCAGGGCAATAGTCAACTTACTGCCCTAGAACAGCTTTGCAAAGCCTCAGTCTCATTAGAGGTATCCACCTTAAGCATTTAAGAGGGACTTCTAGAAAGACACATTTGTTGCATTTGAATAAGCTACTTTCTTAACAAGAGACATGACCGTAGGCTGCGTTCACACGGCAAGTGACAAAATACTTGCCGAATTGTGAAACAGATTCCAACAAGTATTTAAACAGTATTTTACACCTGGTTGTCGTTTTTTAGTGAAGTCTTCGGATTCAGTTTTTTAATAGTTTTTTTGTCAGACAGTGCATCATAGAGAACTATTGAGTTTTTTGATGCGCCTCTGTGCCAAAAAAAAAACAAATTTTCTGGTCATTTTTTATGCCAACCCATTCACTTAATTGTACATTTTCCTAAGTTTCAAGTTGTCCGAGCGAAATATGAATGAACATGTTCCAAGTCTTTGGAAAAAACAACGGCTTTAAAATCCGACCTCAGAAAATCCATGTCATGTAGACTACAACTCATATTTTCTATTGAGGTCTATGGGGTGGTTTTACACTTGCTTTTGATGGTTTTGAAGATCAAATTTACGTAAAAAAAGACAATTAATCCTTGCCATTTAGACTGGCCCTTACAGAGGATTAGAGATCTCCAAATTGCAATGAAGTCAGGCTTCACCAAAGTGACTGGCTGCTTCACAGCTTTTCCCAACGTGTCACTACCATCTATAATAATCTACCCCCTTTTACAATCAGTGTGGGGGTGCACCACCAACCTTGTGGGAAATACTATGCCTCTCCATGGGTCCTCATAGACAATATGACACTATTTTTTATGGATCCTGATTTCCTTTGAATGTAAATATATGGTATAGAACTCTGCACAACATTAGGAGAATGGTCCCAAGCCAAACATTTATAGATATGGTTCTATTATAGTCCTTCTAAATAGGGTACAATCTATTCCAAGGACCATTCAACATTTAGTATAGTGATTATATGAAAGTAACTACCAATAACAAAGTGATAAATACTTGCAGATTACAAAGTTTACCCTTGTAAACTTGTTTAGAAGAAATACACATGGGATTTGTCCATTTTGCTCTACCAGTCCACTCATTTTGGAAATCAAAAGATTAGGCATCAAAAAGATATTCAAACATGTAGCAAAGATAAACTTGATAGATAACACACCCTGATATTACGGCACAGAAAGTTAGCTTTACTTTTTCAATGCCTTTCATTGGCTTTTGTTGTGATCTGAAATAGATAACACAGACAGATGTGATATCACTATCAAGTTAAACTTTGCTACATCTGTAAATCTACCCATACTTTAGATCATAGGATTCCATGGACCAAATGTACTGCACTTGTGACTATTTTGGTCTGTTTTACACCACTATAAGTTCTTGTAACAATAATTTTTATTTGAATTTACACAATACACTTATAATATACCTGTCTTAGAAGTAATGCAAATGAAATCAGAAATAACAAATAAACCAAACAAGAAGAAAACAAGAAAACTAGTCATGCCCATTATCAAAGGGGCCGTAATTAATGAGGTACAATGCAAGTAAGCACAGAATTACATATGCAATAGATTCAGTGATAAGTATGTAGAGTATTAACATTAGTGAATTGTTAGGGAGACTAGAATAGCACCAATATATGTTCTATCAGTGGGACAGAAAGCATAGGAGAGATGTTTTTATGTCTCACAAAGAAAATGTATACAGAGAAACAGACCTAACGTAGATCCTCCCCAATCAACATTTTGGCATATATTTCAGAATGGACTTTATTGACTGGCTTCTGTGGTGCCTTAAGGCAGGGCTCCATGCTGTTCAGGGAAAATAGATTCTAGCTACACTCAATGGTGATGGGCAGAATATATGACCAAAATGGAGACAGCCACCCGGCCCTAAGAACATATGTTTTTCAAATATCAGAGAAGAAGTTAACAGTATGTGCATTGCCTGCATAAAGATGATTCTATTGGCCAATATGAATGTAATAGAATGAGAAAGGATATTTCTTTTAGCCCAAGAAAGATTGTGCTTCACTCCAGATTTGTTTCTCAGATGGAAGAGTAGCCTTACATAGGTATATTTCAGTAAATGCTAAATCCTGGAGTCTGGATATTTTCTTCTGTCATTGAAGAAAGCAGAATTTTAACTCAGTTAATAACCGATCTAGCACTTGTTGTAAAGGAAATATAGAAACACTCCCAATACCCCTATCAAACTTAGAAACATTAATAAAAAAAGTAATTTAATATAGAGTCTTTTTTCTCTAGGGCTCAAAGATCATTATAGCAAATAGAGAAATTGAGGCAGCCATCTTGGGAATACTAAGCAAGGCATTGCCTACATGATTTTTTTTTTTCATTTATGGACATGGCTAGGGGGACCATATTACTTCACATACTCATCTGTACTGTTTCCTCTTTATTTGCTTTCTGAAAGTTTTATTTCACGTTATTACATTTTGATGATGCACATTTATTTCTTGCATCCTCAAAAATTTATGCATTTAGTAAGTGTATTATAAGAACACGGCAGATGGTACTTAACAGTAGTAGCATAGCTATTCAATAAATATTGATAGCAAAAGTGTCAGAATAATCTACACTGAAACAAATAATTTTATAGGTGATTCCTGTAAAGCAATTAACTACTGTATTTATTGCAATGTTGAAAGTGGTGTATGTTTCATTTTCTTTGGCATAAATAATGATTTTAAGCAAAATTTTTTTTTTTTAAGCCCTATAACTATGCAAAAGTAATATTTTTGCTCTGTTCCTTTAAGACTTTTGAGTTAGAAAGGGATTTACATGCTTTAACCAACCAGCCAATTAGCAAGTAGATTATACATTTTTTTCTTCAATAATATTAATATGTTGACTTCTGTAACTCTAGGTGAACTACTTAGTATCAAAAGGTTTCTAGTAGGTTCATAGCCTTTTCCCTGTTTTGGGGTTTTGGGATTTTTAGACTTTCTATTTTTTTGGAAAATTTTTGTCTGACTTCTTCAACCCCTTTAGGACCATTCAATGTCTCTTAGTGGTGAGTGATTCATGTTCTCTGTTGGCAGAAAGGGCAAAAGACAGCACTGCCTTTAGAGAGGGTTTACAACTCCCAGTCTGCGTTGTGTAGGGAACAAGGGGTAGTTTAAAATCTTTTTCCCAGAGAGACCTTTGATGGCTGCGACCCGGAAAAGCCTCGATCCCCCCATTTCCTTTTAATTGCACCACCCCCCTGACCCGGATGATCAAAGGGAATTCCCCTGCACCATTTGATCATCGGGATTCCCAGTGTCCGATGGAGCCTGGGGGAAACTCTGTAAGTCAGTCCTGGGGGTCTAGATTCAACCCCAAACTCTTATAAATAAGTCTGCTTTATGGGACTTGTGGGATTTACTACATTATTTAAAAAGGAAAAAAAAAGGTAAAAAGTTTTTTCCTTTATGGGATAAAAAAGTTAAACATATAAAGAAGTGTGGAAAAAAATAAAATAAATAAAATTAAAATAAATATTACGTTTAAAAATGATTGTGCCTACATTACACATAAAAAACATCTACACAAACATAATAACCTGTAGAATTAATTTAAAGTGTGAAATGTGAATGGTGCAAGAAATAATAAAAACAAACAAATGCAGAAAAACACTTTTTTATGGTCATACCGCAAATATTTTAAAAAATAATTACACAGTCATTTATAGGCAGACCCAAAAATACAACTTCTTCCGCATAAAACAAGTCCTCACAGAACTGCATCACTGAAAAAATAAAAAAGTTATGAAGGTTGAAACGCAGGGAGGAAAACACTGAAAAATTTAGCTGAACATTAAGTCCTTTCAGGCCTGGTGCTCAAGGGGTAAAATCACCAGTGGTGCCTGGTGAGTTACTGAGCTGATATGCAGCACAAATGCCTATCTGTAGTTTAGTGCCATGGTTGGTGTTCATAGTCATGAATTGGGTGTGTACCGAGATGGCACTGTCTATTCAGTTACTCACCATCCAGTGAGCTGTAGTGGTACCAATGTGGTGCTGTCAGTACTTCAAGTTCCATGGCGATGCCATTCTGAACAGGAATTGTCAGCAATGCTTAATATTTCATTCCAGCTGCCAGGACAGTAGGTTTTAAACCCCCCTAGAAAAAAGCTTGCTCTACAGGGTTTTTTATCTTGTTTTTATGGTGCGCTCCTTGTTTGAGTTTATGAAACTTACATCTGGTTCCTCCTCAGATGTTCTCATAAGCACTTCTCCCTGGTGAATACCCTTATAATGTCTGTTCTAATTAATTAGAGTAATCAGAACATTTCTTGGGGGGTTTTTAAGGGCCAGTGTGAAAAAATTTTTTGAAGGTTCTTCCTTGGTTGGTCTTGCCTGTGTCGTAGCTTAATAAAGCTTTTCAATGTTGATAGTTTTAAATTAAAATCTTTAAAATTTTAAAAATTCCTTTTTTCATGAAGTTGGGAAAACCATGCATACAGATTTGCCTTACAATTTAAATTTGTTTTCCCCCCCAAACCAAGTATTTCCTAATTTTTTTAAACGTTCCTTTTTTGAAAAAATACATTTAGCCAATAATTTAAAACTAGCTTTTCCTTATTGGGGTTTTAAAATTTTTAATTTTCCCAATTGGAGCCCCCCCTTACTCACTCAAAGAAAATTTTTCCCCTTTAAATGTTATACCTCGGGCCATGTGTTCCAATTATTGGGGGGGGGCCCCTGTCTTTAAAACCAAAAAGAATGAGCGTTTCCTTGGAGAGGAAAAAGGAAAAACTCTGATGAAAAGCACACAAAGGTATATACAAAAATCAAAAAAAATTAAAACTATAAATATTTCCCCCACAAATTTTTCCCCCTTTTGGGAGATATGTGTGATCAATCCAAAGTCTTAAAGGGTTTTTTTTTTTGGTACATTCCATGCAGCTAACCTGCATGCCCCGATTCCTAGTTACATGCTTTTTTTCCTACTTACCCCACGCTGGGTTTCTCAGAAAAAGGATCGCCTACACATATTAAACTCATTAAAAATATTGAGGTGCTTTTTGCCGTGAAAGAAGTATTAAATTTTTCCAAGTCCAAAAAAGATTTAAAATTTTTCTTCTTTTTGTTTCCTAACACCACCCACGGTTTAGCAGAACATTTAATACACACATTATTTTTTAAAGCGTACACCTTGTTAACCGTTGTAAATCCCTATCAGTTTTCAATAGGCCCCCCTAAACCATTTGCTAGATTTTTTTTTTTTTTAAATGACAAAAATATACCCTATTATATCTTTTTTCACTTGTTTTTTTTCTTCCTTTTCATTCATCCTCAGTTCGTAAAAAAAAAAAAATTTTTAAAAATTTCCCTTTTTTGCAAATTTCCCCGTGGATAGTAAAAAATCAAGTACTACCAATTTACAATTTATACCAGAAAAAATAAAAGAATTTTCCCATTTCCTGGGGTTTCCTTAGGGGGACTAAAAGCCTGGGTATAGTGCATGTTCTTTTTACTCCCAAAAAGAAACCCCTTTATGCAGCAATTTCACATGTCTTCTAG